>WURS02089696.1:0-10000 GCA_011762765.2 Rhinocypha anisoptera | reverse complement strand
CTTGGACCTTTTTATCCCTTTACTTTCTCTTTCTCTTCAATCTCCTTCTCTCTTATTTCTCTCTCTCTCTCAATTTCTCTCACTCACTCACATATCTTTCATACTCTCTCTTCTCTCTCCCAATTTCTCTTTTTATCTCTCTCTCTCTTTTCATCTATTTTACTTTCTCTCTTTTTCTCTCTCTCTCTCTCTTTTGCCTGATTACCTATGTAAATGTGTTTCTCTCTTTTATGTCTTGCTATGCCACCACTACTTATGGAGATTCACCATTTGCTTGCTCGTCACCGCGAAGTCAATCTCTCCCTCTCTCTTTCTCTCAATCTTTCTCTCTCTTTCTCTCTCTCTGTGCCCACGAGCAGTGGCACGCATCACGATTTGATCCAATTTCCACCAATTTCACCCATCCCATCCATCTATCCATCCAACCACCTCGGGTATGTGGCCAATGTGAAACGTTTTTCGCTTCTCTCTCTCTCTCTCTCTCTCTCTCTCTCTTGGCGCACCAATTTACATAAAATTTAAATCAATTTATCTCCATTTAAATGGTGATTTAGAGCGCACTACCACCATCACTGATGCACGCTCGTAATCATTGCGCCACCCTAAAACTAACAATGAAAGAGAGAGAGAGAGAGAGAGAGAGAAAAAAAGGACAAAAATGCAACTTTTTTATTTTAAAACAAAAACCCATGAGTAAGGAAATTTTTATTCTAAATTTTTTTGAAAGAAAATTTTCTCATTTTAGCATAACAATGCTAAATAAAAAGCTTACCCACAAAAAAAGTTGCCATGAGATTTATTTTCTCACCAAAACAAAAAAGTTTATATATACATAGATAGATTGGTAGAGAAAGAGAGAGAGATAGAGAGAGAGAGAGAGAGAGAGAGAGAGAGAGAGAGAGAGAGAGAAAGCAAAACTAAAATTTTGTTATTTTAAATACATTAAAGTCTCTATAAACCCAAGTCCCAAGTGTGATTTTGGAAAACTTTTAACTAAAATAGAGAGAAAGAGATAGAAAGAGAGAACGAGTTTAACATCATAAACACTTTGATATTTTATTTTGTTTCTCTCTTTCATTTTCTCTCAATTTTTATTTAAAACTCTATTATGCTTTAAAGTGAATTTTAAATTAATTTCTTAGAACTCGACAGATTATATTTCTTATATAAGTTAGTTTTGAAATAATCAGATTTTTAAGCACACATGCTATTTAGCATTAGGAGAGAGAGAGAGAGGAGAACTAGAAAGAGAGAGAGAGAAAGAGAGAATAAGAGAGCCAAGGCTGACTTTAGTGCCAATCATTGGAGCTTCGAATGGTTTTGCGACTGACTTGATGGACTGAGTGGCAACGTTAGTTTTGATCAGCAAAGTGAGCAAGTGAGTGAGTGAGTGTAAAAAATGAGAGTGAAGAGAGAGAGAGAGAGAGAAAGAAAAACTTTGGGTCTAGTTTGGATTTCTCTCTCTCTCACTCTCTCTCTCTCTCTCTCTCTCTCTCTCTCTCTGATTCTCTCTCTCTCACTAACCCACTCTTTCTTTGTATTCCTCCCTGTCTCTCTCTCCCTCTCTCTCTTTTCTCTCTGCCTCTGTTTCTCTGTTTCTCTCTCTCTCTCACTTTGTGTGTGTTAGGGTTTATTATACAAAAACATTAACACCGGCGTTGGTTACTTTCTCTCTCTCTCTCTCTCTCTCTCTTTCATTCACTTGTTTCATTTCACTTTCTCTCTCCTTCTCTCTTCTCTCTCATTCTCTTGCTCTATCTCTAATTGGCCCTTGGTGTCATTGGTACTAATGGGTTTTCTTCTTTCTCTTTGACAATTAGATTAAATACTATGGCGGCCTGAAACGATCTGCCTACGAGAGAGAGAGAGAGAGAGAGAGAGAGAGAGAGAGAAAGGATGGAGAGAGAGAGAGGATGGAAGATTTCAATCCTTTTGGTACATAGACAGACAGCAAAGATCAATGGGTTATTCAAATGATGATGATGATGATGATAGTTGTGTGGTAGTGGCAGAAGTGTTGTACTTCTTGACCTTTCTCGACCCTCTCTCTCTCTCTCTCTTTCTCTCTCTCTCTCTCTCTCTCTCTTTCTCTCTCTCTCTCTTTGATGAGTAAGAAAAACTTTCCATCAAAACTCATAATTTGATGATATATCGCGGTGCATAAAAACTGACAAAATCACCGTATATACGATACCAGAGAGAGAGAGAGAGAGAGAGAGAGAGAGAGAGAACGAGAGAGAAACGACACAATAAATAATGAATGGGTAAAACTACACTCAGAGAGAGAGAGAGAGAGAGACCTGACAAAATGTATGTGTTTGGGTTTCTTTAGAGACCTATAAAATGTGATGAAAGAGAGAGTGAAAGAGAGAGTTAAACTAAAAAAGGGTGAATGAGAAAAAATGGTTTTTATCCAAAATCTACTGCTTTTCTGTATATAATTTATTTAATATATTAGCTTATGAGTGTTATAAATTTAAAAATAAGTAAATAAAATAAATTGTGAAGGTCCTTCTACGCTATATCTAAGGTTATGTGTGTTTAATTAATTTTTAATTTATTAGATCTGATGGAGTAATAAATATTTTAAAGCTTGAGTAAAGTTGAATTAAATGTCTTATACTCTATCTCTCTCTGTCTCTCTCTTATTCTTTATAAAATAACTAATAATCTAGAATATTATTAATTTGTTTTTAATCATCATCATCTTCATCATTAGATATCTATCAATCTAACATTTCTCTCTCTCTTGCATGGTTAAACTTGAGATGGACACATCAACTCAAATCATCATCATTATTGGCATGCGAACGTTATCTTTCTTTATTTTTCATTCGCTATCTTCTCTCCTTCTTTCTTTCTCTCTCTCCCTTTCTAACTCTAACTATTTCTCATACTCAACTTGTCCAATATATATATAATATATATAAATTAATCAAGCAAATTAAACTTTGACAGTCTCAAGCCTGAGCCCTCGATAAGCACCAAGTTTTAGCACCACACTTTAACTCTCTCGTTCTCTCTCTCTCTTTCGCTCTCTTTCACTTTCTCACTCTCTATTTTGATCTCTCTCTCTTTATTTCACTCTCTCTCTCTTTATTTCACTCTCTCTCTCTCTCTCTCTCTCTCTCTCTCTCTCTCTCTGACTGGTCAGTGTGATTCATCATCACCAACCATCGTCATCATCATCATCATCATCATCGATGGTCGGTGGTGAAGCTCAAGACAGCCATAGGGGCCATCGATTTATCACTGTCACTATTTTGAGAGAAAGTGAGAGAGAGAGAGAGAGAAACATGGTCCATAGATTTGGCCTAACTCTCTCTCTCTCCCCTACTCTCTCTCTCTCTCTCTCTTTCTGGGTTAGAGAGTGAGAACGAAGAGGATAAAAACGATAAACACATCAAGCCAAATGGCCTCAACACACACACAAACATCAACACAGCCAATTCGATAAACTCAATGTGCGACTCATCTTTCACTTTCATTTTCTCTCTTTCTCTCTCTCTCTCTTTCCCTTTCTCACACATTTATTTTTCTCCCTTTTCAAGCATTTTTGCTTTTTTACTTTAACATCTTACTTTAGTTTAATTCCAATTTTAACATGAACATTTTATAATTTCACCAAAAATATTTATATATTTGTTTATTTTAAATCACAAAAAAGATCTGTTCACAAATGACGTTTTAAAATTTTTATTTTCCTTTTGTTAATTTTTTATTTACTTATCCTATTGCTTATTTTCTAATAAATAAATATTATTATTATTATTATTATTATTATTAATGTAAAAATGTGCTTAAATTATTATTATTCTTAATATTTGTTTTTCTATTATTGGTTTTGTTTTATCGCAATATATATAAAGACAAACTTATTGTTTTGTTTTGGTACTCACACTCACACACACACACTTTCTAATTATTCTAATCGATTTTTTTCTTGCTAAGACTATAGTGGGAGATAAGAAAAGTGAGAAAGAGAGAGAAAGTTCAATTTTGTTATTCTACTTTTCTCTCTCTCTCTCTTTCATTCTCTTTCAATCCTCCTCGAAAACCAGCCGGTTGCATCAGCAGAGCATGATAAATAATTTATAAACCCCAAAAAATACTTATTTGTCTTGGTGGGATTCTGTATATGTGTGTGTGTATTGGAAGGTTATGCTCTGTCGGATTCTCTCTTTTTCACTCTCTCTCTCTCTCTCTCTCTCTTTCCCACTCACACTCACTTTCATTGGACCCTTTGGTTCGACAAAGCCCCATGACAAATTGTTAAGTTATTCCGGAAGGCCGCATGGCAAGCAGCCAGTGAGAGGGTGAGTGAGAGAGAGTGTGAGAGAGAGGAAGAGAGAGAGAGAGAGAAAAGTTAGACAGACAGATTGAAGCGATCCGAAACAATTAACTTGGATTACGCCAGAATCCATCTCAGTAGAGAGTGAGAATGAACGAGAGAGAGAGAGTGAAAGAGCGAGAGAGAGAGAGAGAGTAAAAGAGAGAGAGAGAGAGAGAGAGAGCGAGAGAGAGGGAGGGAGAGAGAGAGAAGAAAAGAAAGCAGGAGAAGCCCACTTTCAAGGGTGATAGTTTCTTGTTGGTGGTTCTGGTAGCGGAAAAAATTAAGATCTTCGCCTCGGTTTGCCTTCTTTCTAGTTGTATAATTTATCTTGCGGCTGGACTCAGAGAGAGAGAGAGAGAAGACCACAAGTAAAGAGATATCGGCCTCACACGATACAAATTAATATTGATACAGCTTATTTGTATTAATGAGGACGAAAAAAAACCTCAAACCCAAAACTAGAAAGATTTGGAGAGGAGATTCGATTGGAATTATCTTTTTTTCTCTTTCTCTCTCAATAAGTCTCGTTTGGAGATTAGATTAATTGGAATTTTAGATTTTTTTCGATCACTTTCTCTTTTTCTCTTTTTCCTATTCTGTTTCTAGCGTTTCACTGCACCTTATGTTAGAAACATCGAGACAAAACGGAAGAACGATTGATTGATTGATCAACTATCAACCTGAATAATTTAATTCTTTTAGGGTTGAAAAAAAGAGGTTTTAGCTGTGTGCATCAAAACTAAAAATCTACCTTAATCCAAAAAGCAATAAATAAATAAATAATTGAGACTTGGAAAAATAAAAAGAATATAGATCAGAAAGGATTTAAAAGCAATTTGTTGATGCTAATTTGTCTTGGATCTTTCTAGGATCAACGTGGAATTTTTTCAACCTATAATAGTACTAATAATAATAATAATAATAAAATACATGAATTATATTATTATAAAAAATAATTATTCTAGTCGTAGTTTAACAACATACAACTGTCTTAAGAAATAACAGGATTTTAATTAAATTGAAATTTAAAAAAATATTATAATTAAATTAAATTTTGTAAATTAATCAAAAAATTTAAAAAATTATTTTTATCATTTATTTAATTTTATTTTTGGACTTTATTAAGATTTTGGCCAATTTATAATTCAGTGTCTTATCTTATCTCCCTTTGTTCTTGGCCAACCAAAAAAATCCAATTTAATTTGAATTCCAAATGTGTTTTGGTTAACTGTTTTAACTGGAAAGAAAAAAAATGAAACCGAAAGGAATTGAATATATAATAAAATGTTAAACAATAAATATTGAAATTTACAAAATTAAGCAATAGAAAACCCAAATTCTTGAGAGTGATAAAAGCAGAGAGAGAGAGAGAGAGAGAAACAAAGAGAGAAACAGAGAAAGATAGAGAGGAGAGAGAAACAGAAACAGTGAAAGAGAGGGAGAGAGAAACAGAGAAACAAAGCTAAATTAGCACATTTGTTATTATGCGGTAAAACGCAATGAAGAAAAAAAGAGAATAAGAGAATATTTCTTTAAGATAATTTTCCAATTGGAACAGTAGCGCGCAAAGCACCATCTGGTCATCATTAGAATTTGTTCATGTTCGAATCCTATCTCTCTCTCTCTCTCTTTCTTCCTCTCTCTCTCTCTTATGTTTGGTTAGTGATAAAGAGAGAGAGAGAGAGAAATTGAGAGAGAAGAGAGAGAGAAAGAGAACGAGGGAGAAAGAAAGAGAGAGAGGGAGAAAGAGAGAGAGAGGGAGGAAGAAAGAGAGAGAATAAGAGAGAGAGAATAAAAGAGAGAGAGAGGGGGAGAGAAAGGAGAGAAAAAAAAGGAAGAGAGAGAGAGAGAGCCAACTCGCACCCTGACACAATTTCTCTCTCTTTTTTACCCTCTCTTATCATTCGTGCCCCAGTAGCGTTCTGGGAAGATTTCTTTTTCTCCCTCTCTCTCTCTCTCTCTCTCTTACTCTCTTTCTCTCACTCTCTTTCTCTCTCTCTTTCACTGATGTCTTAATCGCAAGCGAGCACCAGAAACCAATTTATCATTTGCTCAAAACGGCTCCAAACCGTTATCGGACACTCGCCACTACCTCCCAACACCCAATACGCAAAATTCTTCATTAATTAACCATCTCTCTCTCACTCCTTCACTAACGAATTTGCGTTCGATTGATGATTGAACTTCTACGTAGGGAGCTACCATTATCATCAATGATGGCTCATGACAATCAACGGTTTTTTCCTTTCTCTCTCTTTATCTCTCTCTCTCTCTCTCACTTTCCCTTTCTCTAATTCACTCTTTTTCTCTCTCATTCATTCTTTTTCTCTCTTTCTCTCTCTCTTACGTTCTCTCTCTCTCTCTCTTTCATTCACTCTTTTTCTTTCTTTCTCTCACTTACTCTCTCTCTCTCTTTCTCACTCTCTCTCTCTCTCTATCTCTCTCACTCTCTCTACATTAAGTATTCATTTTTTGGGGAAAGCAATTCTAACAATTTGATTCGCTCGTCTTTTTCTAGTTCAAAATAATCTAGGGTAAAGAATATAAATTTATTCTTATTTACAAAATAATATTGGAACTTTTTTGAAATTTTTAAAATACCCAAAAAAATTTCCTCAATTTATTATAAACAATAATTCTTTTGTTGTCACTAAATTTTTCTTTTACATTAAAGCAACTTTTTTTTAAAATGAATCTCAATAATTTATAATACCTAAATATTTATCCCATAATAAAATTCAACAAAATTAAATTTAAACAAAGATAACAATTATTTTGTAGTATAAAACTATCCACTATAATCCATAAGTTCAAATCAATGCAAATGAGTTGATGATATATTTTGAGTTGTGTGCAAACTTGAAACCAGAAACTTTTTGCTTTGGTCAAGCTTGAATCGTCTAATGTATATATATGTCGATTGAGAGATTAAATTGTAAGTTAAGCAAAAAATAAGAATGAAATATCTAACTTAGACAGTATCACATTTCATTCTATTTTGTTTAGCTTCAATTTTGCCTCAAACTCGTGCAAATGCAAATCTTTTCGGAATTTTATTTGATTGATTAGTGTCTAAACTATTTTTTCTCAAACAAAATCCATCCAAAATGTCCAATATTTTTTTACACCAAAAAATAGTCTAAAGCTTGAATTCAAATAGAGATTCAAACAAACAAAATGATGAAACGAATATAAAACAGAGTTTTGTCGGATGGTTCCAGATGACCAAATCTATCCAAAGATTTAGGTTTCAGATCCATCATTTCTTGTTTTTGATTTCTCTCTCTCACTCTCTCTCTCTTTTTTCTCTCTTTTTCTAACTTTCTTTCTAACTCTCTTTCTATCTCTTTCTCTTTCTATATCTCTCTCTCTTTCTATCTCTCTCTTTCTCTCTCTCTTTCTCTCTTTTTCTCTCTCCCCTTCTCATTCATCAACACCCATCATGAACTCACTTTTCGGTTTGTCACCCTTGTTGCGCAAAAATATATCTACAAAATAAACTAGGCTAATCGATCATTTCTTCTTTAAATTCCAAGATGATGAAGAGAAAAAGTTTTACACTTTCATCTAAACGGTTTCTTTCTTTCTCTCTCTCTCCCTCTCTCTGTATCTCTGTCTTTCTCTATTTCTCTGTCTCTCTCTCCCTCTCTCTCGCTATCTCTTTCTCTCTCTCTCTCTCTCTCTCTCTCTCTCTCTCTGTCTCTCTACTCTTTTAGTTTAGTTTAGAAATTGTAATATCTTAAATAGAGTGTATATTCTCTCTTTCTCTGTGTGTGAGTGTTTAAATAAACACATCACAACTTTGCAAAGTGTAAATCGGATTACACACACACAAACGTTAATTTTATTTATTTATTTTTATTTATATTTGTGCAACCAAATATCCTATTTGGAGTTTTGCTAACAAATTTAAATTGAAGTTTAAAAGTTAAACATGTTTCTTTCATTTTGCTTTCTCTCTCTCTTTCACTCTCTCTCTTTCTCTCTTTCTTGATGTCAACCTTTTCACCCATTCACACTTGACTTGCGTCGTCAATACCCTCTTGTCAATGGTTTGTGCGCTTTTTTTCTTTAACAACAATTTTGCTATTATTATTATTATTACTGCTACTAATATATGAAATATATTAGTTTAAGATTTGAGTTTGAGAAAAGAAAAACTTGAAATTTTCAGAGAAAGTAAAAGAGAGAGAGTGAGAGAAAGAGTGAGTGGGAGAGAGAGAGAGAGAAAGAGAGTGAGAGAAAGAGAGAGAAACGGTGCGTTTCATTGAACATAAACGACACTTTTTTGTTGTTGTTGTTGAAATATATATACAAAGTAAAAGTAATGTAATGTAATGTAATTTTTTAACTTATGGAAAAGGATATGAGAAAAACAAAGTTTCCAGACGATTGATTTGGGTTAGGTTTGCTTGGTCTCTCTCTCTCACTCTCTCTCACTCTCACTCTCACTCTCACTTTCTTTTTTTTCTCTCTCTCTCTCTCTCTCTTTCTCTCTCTCTCTCTCTCTTTCTCTCCCTCCTTCTCTCTCTCTCTCTTTCTTTCAGTATATGTGCGTGTGTATGTCAAGTGGGTACAATTCGATAGAATTAGGTTTTTGGTCTCCAGGAAAAAATCCCGGAATTTTGTACCATTTTGACATTTGTATGTGTCAAATCTTTCTCTTTCTCTCTCTCTCTCTCTCTCTCCCTCTCTCTCTCTTTAACTTTATAACTTGCAATTTTTTTCAAATACAAGACAAATGAAGTGGCAACAACGCAGCTGGTTGTTGTGTGTAATTGAAACATAAATTGAAAGCATATACTACTAATAATAACAATATAATACCATTTACTTGATTAAAATAAATTTTTAATTATTTATATTATATATAGTATGTAAAAGTAACGTAAATTGCTAAAAATAAATAAAATTAAATATAAAAGAAAATAAGAGTTTAATGAAAAACAGAGAAAAAAAGAGAAAGATGAGAAAAAAGAAGCAAGAGAAAGAGATAGAGAGAGAGAGAGAGAGAGAGAGAGAAAGAGAGAGATGCCCAAAGTGAGGTATAATTTAATTAACCACATCACGGTGTGGAAAGAGTTGTTTTTTGAGACTGAAAACGGAAATTAGTTGAAAGTAAAAGTTGTTTTAGTTAGTAGGAGTCGTAGATCTGACATGGCAGGTTAGACATGTGTTTTGGGTGGGGGAAACATGTCAGACAGAATAGAGAGAGAGAGAGAGAGAGAGAGAGAGAGAGAGAGCAAAAGAGAGTGGGAGAGAGAATGGAAGACTAAGAGAGAGAGAGAGAGAGAGAGAGTGGAAGGGAGAGAGAGTGGAAGAGAAAGTGGGAGAGAGAATGGGAGAGAGGGTGGGAGAGAAAGTAGGAAAAAAAGTAAGAGAAAAAGTGGAAGAGGGAGAGAGAGAAACATTAGATTCAACTTAATCGAAACATTTAAATCAAAGTTATTTAAATTAGCTATTTATTATAAATTAAAAAATAGAACGTTGTTTATGAATGTCTCTTTCTCATACGTTGTATATGAATGACTCTGTTCATGTTTGTTCATGAATTGTTACATTGGATGGCTTGGAAACTTTTTCTCTTTCCTTCTTTCTCCCTCTCTCTCTCTCTCTCTCTCTCTCTCTCTCTCTCTCTCTCTCTCTCTCTCTCTCTCTCTCTCTCTC
>WURS02089685.1:0-10000 GCA_011762765.2 Rhinocypha anisoptera | reverse complement strand
GGGCAAAGTGTCGGTGATCAAAAAAAAAAAGGGTTTCTCCCCTGCCGTGAGGATTGGCACTAAAATTTGTTGGCATTTGCATAATCCAAGTCGTTTTGCCTACCGCGCTAAAACGGTATATCTTACTCCGGGGGAATATGGTGGTTCCGAGGAAAATATGCGCGAAGAGACGACATTTTTTTTATTGCCACGCATGTCGTGCCTAAATTTAATACTTGATTTTCCGCCCAAAAAAAAACCATATATTTAATGCATGCATTGAAATTTATCCGTCGCTCAACGAGATGAGTGGTTTTAAATGGAATTTCAACCCACCATTCCGTAGACATGGTTAGATATAAATAGGGCTAACTTTGCTTATGGTTTTTCATCAGTAACGCATGTGTTTACCAGTGCGAATTAAACACGCGTGAGCGTACGTACGAGTGTTCTACATTTCTTTGTACAGACATCTTTGTCATGTATTTGAGGATATTCTAAAAAAATCTATCCCACATAGTAAAATGTCTATCTCTTCCTCGTTGAACACAACTCCGGCTACCCTCACCCCCGCATGATGTCCGACCATTTCGCGATGTTCTCATTTCGTTGAAAGCTACCTTCATGGCATGACGTCTGGGTAATAGGATTCCATATTTCTGCCCCTTTTACGGTCGATTTCATATCCTGAGGTAATTGATTTACTGCTTTGAGGATTGGAAATGCCTGCTCCTTTACGTTTTAAAGTGAATGAGTGATAATACTTCGGTGTGGATGGCTATGCCTTCCACACCTCATACACACTTCTCTATCCCACAGACTCATTTGTATCATGAACATTTTTAATTTTTTGTCTTCTCTCAATTTCTGTGATAACAGCTTCTTCAAATTTAAACGTCTCTTTTCACGTTTAAATGTATCTTAAGTGCACAGTGGAATTCGAAAGTGATGATACTCATAATGTTCGCCATTTCTCTTTCTTTTTATTCTTCACACTCCAGACTTTGCGAAGATAGTTGCTTTTTTTAGGGTCACACATCAGAGTGGTGTTGCATTCCAGCCCTTCTCTCATCAGTTCTAATATCTTCTATACACTGTTACAAACGATTCTATGCTAGGGCACTTGAATAAATAGATCATATATATGCTTCCCTAAAGTTTAGCGCGAACATTTAGTATTATGCGGAAATGTTAGGATAATTTTTCATGTGTATTTATTTATTTAGTTTATCCAACAACAAATGTAAAATTACAGATCAAGCATTACCTAACTTTAAACAAATGTAATTGTTACATATCTAATATTGTTAAGTTTTTATACAGTATTTAATAGTTCTTAAGTATTCAGTTCTGGATGTTCAAACATCCAACTCCTTCGCATACACATTGTATAACCGGAATATTCTACTTAATGTACAATGATCGCAATAATCTGTATTGTACCGTTTCCTTTTAAACAGTCTATGATTTTTACACAGAACATGTGGTACCTAGAAATTAACTCTTTCTAATAATAATGCATAACAACTCTTTTTTAGCACATCTTATAATAACATTTATTTGATTAGCCTTCTTCTCTCTAGCGTCATGAGGTGATACAATTCTAGTAGAGTCCCTGTAGGAACATGGTTCTGCATTGTCGTATGATATCCATGTTCTGTCAAAAATAATGCCCTCAATAGTCTCTTATATACCTTTTAAGCCAATAGTATTTGCTTGTGAAATTGTGACCAAATCACAGCTGCATATTCTAGTTTGCTACGCACAAGTGTCTTGTACAGTACAATCAACGGTTTGATTGTTGCAAAGTACTTAGTTGCACGTATTATAAACCCTAAATTAGTATTTAAAATATTATATGTGGAACATTCTCCTCATATTTTACTTCAGTATTTCGTCGGTGGTGACCGTTGCAATATGAAGAATGTTCATTTTGCATACCACTGCTTCTGATGAGGAAAAACGCTTAGCACGTAGGTGTATCTCACCATTGGCAATTGGTAAGAATCTAACGGGACGAAATCTAGACTGTATGTAGGACGAGACAGACACTTCATATTATGGAATAAAACTTGCAGGGGGAAGTTCTATTGTAGGCTTGTGACCAGTCTTGGAGCAGGCCCTTCCACAAGCACGTCTCACGTGAAACTTTTTCGTCAACAACTTGTGGTGGTGCCCAATTAAACATTCAAACTTTTCCGGTTGCACTCCGAACGTTATTCGACGATCTTCTCTCACAAGAGTAGAAACTTTGTTTATGTTCATACCGTACCTTGTAAGAGCCGTAGGACTGGTTCTGCTCAAGCACCTTCCTTTGAAATCGATTGTACTCCCTGATTAAATATTTTAAAAAGTCATCTAGCCGTGCCATAGGGAGTAAAAGACTCTCGCCATTCCTCGGTAGTATAGTGTTCGGTATACCCCGTCTGTCAGCTGTCTCAGCTCCTGCAGCATGACATGGGCCTTGAGTGAGGATTTTAGAAGGAAAAATTTCAATGCATCATATTGGCTACTCGTATATTAGCATGCAGCGCTTGTTACCTTTGTCGTCGCCGCAAGCGAACTGAACAGGTTTCAAATTTCCTCGCCTGCCGCTGACGTAATACCGCAGTCAAATCTTTCAACTAGTGTCACGTACACAATATACATTAGGTTAATGGCATCACATAAAACTAAATTTTTTGCGCGTTGAATTACGTCAAGGAAAAATGTATAATTACGCTTTTTTCAACAACTCTAGTGCCATAGCAGGAAGAGTAAACTTATAATACTGGTAAAATGAGAATAAATCAATTTCACGGGAAAAATCTCCCGATCAATGTATTAAATTAGTCTCCTCGCATTATTTCGAAAGAAATGGAGGTAGCTAGCCGTTTCAAAATATGTTTTTCTGTGTAATCTTATCTTCGGACCCATCTACAGAAAGAAACAGATACACATTAGAAAGTTTTCTAAAGCTCTGCTATTACAAACTATAATTTTCTTTGAAGTCTTTGAAGTCGTATCTCACTCGAAAGAGTGGTCGTTCATTGTTGATCCATGGCAGTTGCGTCCTAATAATATAAAATATTGCCAGCTTTATTAGGATTCCGACTATGTCCCGTTTTTATAGCACACGTACCTAAAGCGGGTGGAAAATAAGAGATGCCATTTAAAGCTTTTACTCTCATAATTCATACAGGTAAATCAATAAAAAAAAATTTTAAATAATACGGAAGCATGCTTATTTTTACCTCTTGCATATCTTCCAAATTGCAGTTGATGCTGTCCGCGGGTGAATGTCAAATGTCGCAAATAATATCCTAATTTTTTTAGTGATATTTAAAATAAAGAAAGTAATCTAATTGGTTATTTTGGTTTAGCTGGGCCATTTATCTTTGCAATGCAGGTATATTTCAACAGATATTGTTCCACAGGGATCCCTGTCTGAAGTGATTTTTTTAAATTGGATAATTTATTATGTGGTAATATTTGTAATTATACGTATTACTTGCAGATAAAATGACAAAAAGTAACTTGTCTGTAATGGTTTTGTGAAATCAATTCTCCTTTCTCTGAACTCCCGTTCTCTTTACGTGATTCTGAGTTCCAGTCGAAGTATATGTCGCCAATGCTCGGAGCGCTTGCCTATTTAGATACATTAATGTATGTCATGAATGCGCAATAGTGATAAAACCAGTGAAATCATACATCCCTCTTCGATAGCTTTATTGCAAGGCCTTTTTATTCCATTTCCGGAAATAATATTTCCCGACCAATTAATCGAAGGCTTATCTTTTTAGTCGGCGTATGTATTAGCCAAGCCGACCGGATTAGACTGGTTAGTAGCGTGCTCGCCGGCCAACCCAGAGGTCGCGGGTTCTAATCCCGCCCAGGGCATGGATGTTGTGTTTTGAGCAGATGGTTTTTTTCTGAGTTAAAGAGGTGCGAAACGACAATAGCCGTCGAAGCACCCTTTAAACCAAAAATACTACTACT
This sequence comes from Rhinocypha anisoptera, assembly GCA_011762765.2. Classification (NCBI taxonomy): domain Eukaryota; kingdom Metazoa; phylum Arthropoda; class Insecta; order Odonata; family Chlorocyphidae; genus Rhinocypha; species Rhinocypha anisoptera. The sequence goes on along the minus strand of WURS02089685.1, from coordinate 6,043 downwards.
ACTGTATTAGCCAGTTTCATTGAATTGATCATCAACATCTACATAATACCCTGCTAGCCGCCACATGGGCGTGTGGCAGGGGGTGAGCCACTACCATACTTTCACATGCATTTTCAATGCACATGATAAAATTCATGCATTACGCACAAAAAGAAGAAACTATCATGCAAAAAATAATACGAAAACAACAAAACATGTTGGACAATATCAGACAACTCACAACAAGCATACACAACTAAAAAATGTCCTTACAAAGTGCAAGGTCAAGACGAGGAACTACATTATAAATACAAGCAAGAAAATATACATATACACGTTAACTACCCTGATTGATAACTCCGGACATATGATTATATTTATTGTTATCTCTAATTGTGCGAGGAAAAAATGAAATTTTATATCTATCTGTTCGGCATCATAACTCTCTGATTTTATGTACGTGATCTAATCTACCGTCATATGTCGGTGCCTGTAATATATTTCTGATTTCATCGCTGAAATGATCCTCCTGAAATCTGCCTAAAAGATTTAACCTGTACTTCAACCTTCGCTCATCGAATGTTTCCCAACCTAACTTTTCTAATAAGCTTGTAACACTGCTGCGTTGGTCATAACAACCTTTCACAAATCTAGCTGCCCTACGCTGCACTCGACCTAATTCCAACACTAATCCTGTCTCTTGAGGGTCCCAATATTATGAGGGATATGGCCTAATCGGAGCTTATCACTTAAATACGAAACTGTAAACTGACCGGCAGAAATGACACAAATTCACGGGTACTTATACTTGAACTAACGGTCTGAAATTTTCAGGGAGGGTCGACCTACCCGACCGTCGAGTATGAAAAAAATGGAAACCCCCAAGAAAATGGGTCCGATTCGAGTTCAGTAACGTTTAATTTTTCATTATAAAGCGGTGGGGAAATTGAGAATATTACCGTGCAATGCAAATCCCCTCTACCTATAAAATAAAAATCTCCGGAGTTGGAATGAAACTTGGTTGAAGGACTTTATATTTTCTTACTCTATTAATTTTCATTTGTATCTCGGTCTAAATACTGATAACATCCTGTTAAAACACGATTTTTTATGCTTCTAACGTTTTTTTTTATGAATGGTTTTAAAGGACACCGCAGTGTTGCTCCCTGTGGTTTAAGCCGCTTTGGCAAGGGGAGAAATCGAGCTTTCATCGCCTTTTTATTCTGTCTATCCCTACCTGCTTGCTAAACTCAAGCACCATTTACTGGTGAGTGAGTGTATATATATAAATAGAGTGGGCGGGGTGACTACGCGTGCGTGTGTGTGGAGAATATGACCACAGGGCGCCGCCTTCGACCCCATCCCTCACGGCCACCCACAAGACTACCTCGCCCCACCTCCCACCCCCACTCCAAACGTGTTCCTCATATTTTACCCAGACAGCGATGGCCACCCTCAAACCCCTCCGGGAGTTTGCCAAGAATCAAGTTCTACATTGGTCCCTATTCACCAGTTTTGCCTCATCAGCAGGTGGATATAATCCAGGGACCAAATAAACACATAAATCCTATTTATAGAAGATGCTTACGGCGAATTTCTCATATTCACCACCGGATGGTCAAATTTAAACAATCTCTACTTTTTTCCACAATCTTCTACTCTTTCCATTAAAACAATTCAATTGCATTTCTCAATTAAAACAATTCTCTATGCACTATTTACGCTTGTATTTAACCCCGCATTTGATCACAACTGTTGCATACTCTTGATATCATTACTTTATTCTTAACAAATACGAAAAATTGAAATAGTTGTATTAGAGTTGGTCTAATAAAATAGTCGTATAAGGTGTGCACGAAAAATTTCAAGGAAATGATACATTTTAAATACTCGTTTTAAAAATAATGTATATCGGTACAACTTCGAATCATTCTTTACACCATTTTTACCATTAACAAATCTCCGCAGCTAATACTTGAATTGCTCATTCAAATGTTCACCATCTCAAGATAGCATTTTTGTTAAATTATTTGTTTTTCTCGAATCGCTTTCGTTTAATTATTTCTCTTTAGCTTTAAAAAAAATGTATACATGTTCTTTGCCATTCAATGCTTCAATTACATAAAACTCGTCGATTAAATTGAATTTTACTATTACATGTGGCGATCGTGTCAACGTCCATTTATAAGTATATATTCCAGTTTAGTCATGTGACTCACTCTATATTGTTGAGATAGTCGTATTATTTAAGATCACTGATAATCTGTTGATCTGATACAACAGTTAGTGGATATTTCACAAATGTAAAAAATCTTGAATTATATTTGTCCATTAATTCCTCTTTCAGTTTAGGGCCATACATTAGGATGAACGTGGGTTTGATTCCATTTTAATATCTTTGTAATTCTTGTTATCCTTTGAAAGGTTTGGCTGATAAAACCTTTGTTGTGCTTTTGTATTCTGACTCAATGGCGATTTTTTGTTTAAGTAGTAATGAGAAATATGTAAACTTCTTGCAAACCTGGCTATCTTCACTCCTAAATTTAAAAAATTTCGAATTAAAACACCTCGATTACGAATGCTAAAATCACTAACACACCTCGATTGAATCACGAAACAGGAATTTCAAGCGAGAACCTACTGCAGCGTTGCTGGATTCCCCATTCATCACAGTTTAATCTCATTGCGCAATTCTTACTCGTCCTACCCCGTACGCCTTCCGTTGAAATGGGTGCCATTGCAAGATGGAGTACGGAGAGACATGTTTATTTTTTTAATACAATAAGAATGTTACAGTCTTACACATCAATAACAGTGGTCTAATCAGGATAACTTCCTGAGTTTATCTCGATTTTGTGCTTATGAAATGGTTTAAAAACATTGTTATTCCTCCGAAATCTTTAAAGCCTTTCATTTAATGTGACCATAATTCACAAAAATTAAGGCAGCAGTCGTTACGTATTTATCATGACTCCTGACTTTATCACTGGATAAACATCGCAAACTTTGCCAGTCCACTTTACCCACACAGCTGTTAATTGCAAATAAAAGAGCCAATACTTACGCTAATCAAAACATCACATTATATATTTCGGTAAAATCAATGCAATGTTTACCATATTTACATAAACAACATTTATCCCCCAATAATTGTAAATTATATTCTTATTTTGGTCAGGTTTCCGCTACTGATAAAATGATCAATTCAAATTTATCACTCACGGTTTCCGTATTGAATTTTGCATGACTCGTAATGACTACCAAGCAGGTAATCTCTCTGTCGTTAGAAAGAGTCGCGGTCGCTTTTAAAATGAGATTTCCCCCATACAGCATTTATTGGAAGCAACTCCAATATCTATATGCCTTCATTTACTCTGCACGCTGTATTGACGAAATACGGTACATTTTAAAATTTTATTTCTCATTAATATGGTGGTCTGAACCAACTAAAAGTGGATATTTTTTGCAAATTTTTCCGTAACTATTAAAAGTGGAACACAAAATAAAAAATATTGAAATTCTTAAAAAAAAAAATGTTCATCTTGCCCTGTTCATGATAATCACATCCTACCCCGCCCGTTATGACCATGCTGAATAATTTTAAAAGAAATTAAAATTACAAATCCTAAACCAATAAAACCTATAAATAGTTAACGTATATTTCTTTCGTAATCTCTGTTATTGCCACATGCATCTTCATAGCATAATCCTTGGAATGCTTTGAAGACACATGGAACTTAGCGAATATTGAAACCTTTAGTTGAATTTCTTGGCTTTGTCACTTCTCCAATGTAAGTTAATTTTTTAAATAAGAATATTATTTCCATTAAACTGATATATTATTGAACTATTTTTATTTTTACTCACTCCCCCTATTCCTGCGAACAGTCGGCGACGATCGAATTTATAGACCGCATTCGCCCGATTGATCATTTATCAATGTGCTTTTGTTTTCCCCCATTTTACGAGTCTAATAAATCCATATAACGAAACCTGAGAGGAATAGCGACCCATGATCCCATTGAACGCATCAAACCTTAGCAATGTCCACTGCAACTAGAAGGCACTGCGTAAAAACATATCCTGTCGACGAAATTTTCTTTGCTTAAATTGCCTAGTGGTGCTAAATCTTTGTCGCCTATGCAGTTACTGCAAGGAAATCATTCACTTAAAACAACGTTGACGTCGGATTCTGACATAGCACAGCATTTTCATTCACATGCAAACTGTCATCCTTGGCGTGTGATGAGCGTGACTACTGTACGGAGGATCCTTTAAGTTTACAGGCGTGATATCTGTGAGGAAACTCCTGGTTTAATCAAAACTCTTGTGTTTTTATGAGATCCACCATTAATTCTGGGAAACCGTAGACGGCAAACGAAAGGGAGTCGCTTCTTCTGGGGCTTGTAAGAGTGTTAATTTTATGCGACGTGGGGTTTTTACGAGGTGATATGTGCCCTAACATCGCGATCTGGTTGGTTTTCTCTGGTGGCACTTAATCCTTTCTTAGGGCGAAATTTTTGTCCACGTCTGCCCGGCAAATTAATTGTTACCTGACACACTTGATCTTTTAATTCGGCCAATTTTTCGTTTTGAGAATGCAACAAGCGAGCGTGGAACCGATTTCAGTTTAAATTATGTCGGTGGTAGTACTGTAAAAAATATAATTATATGATAGATATTTATTATAGCATTACGTTTAGCGGTCGAATTTCAGAACGAATTCGCCTCAAGTTACCTCTACTTGTGATGAATAATTTTTAAATTAATGTCTTCTAGAAAGACATTAATTTCTCCTTTATTATATAATTGCTGCCCTTAAGAAACATAACGAAGTGTGGTATGTAACTCAAACCATCAGAAGATTACTCTTTTCGTAAATGAAAGAACTATTTCCATAATAATGCACATTTCATAGGAATAATTATAATAACGTATGTACGGATACATATATTATACATATATTGATGAAATTAATTTAGTAAAATTTTTCCAGGGTTTGATAAATAGATATTTTTTAGGTTTTGCATTATTCAATTTCAGTCTTTACATGTGACTTCATGTCTTTTCTTTGTATATATCACGAATTTAAAGTGCATTGGAGTCATTAATGGAATCTTTATTAGACGTTAATATACTCGTATGATGTGATTACATTGAGTCTATTATTCAATATCAACTCTTTTCCTCCAAATCAATATTTCTGCTCATGCGATTACAATTCTCCGTCAAAAAAATCATAAGCATTCAATATGTCTCTAATAACTTTTTTGGGAATTGCAACAATGTAATGTACATATGTATATATCAAGCAAGTGTTCTTATAGACAATATAAAGAGCTGAATAGCGGTGATTAAAATATTTACCGCAAAGTGTTAGTATTTTGGTTTTTTTCAGGAAAAGAGATATTTTGACGAAACCCAGAGTCTGTAGTAATAAAAATGATCCTTGAAATAATCCCATTGATCCCGATAGATATCCAATAAACGGAACCATCGTAAAACTTTAAATTAATCATTTTCATGCTATCTTAAAAACGAGGGTGCTTTAACAATGAATTTTCCGTCATTTAGCTTAATTTAAGAAGAAGGTTATGGATATCAGTCTCAGAAGTCATTGATGGCGAAGAGGCAACTACTAAGCCAAAGGAAGATATTATTCAAAACAAGGAAGCGGTATGTGAATACATTCGTATTGAGCATGCCACTCTATGGATCAGAGACATGGACCATTAGAAAAGCAGACCAGAGAAGAATAGAAACATGGTACTGGAGGAGAATGCTGAAAATCAAATGGAAGGATAGATTTCAGAACGAGGAAGTGTACAGAAGAGCGTAAGAAGCTAATTCAATGTGGAGCACTACAAGGAAAAGAAGAATTAAGGTGGATATAGGACACACACCCTGAGGCATAACGGGTTCGTGAATAATATAATAGAAGATAAAATAGAGGGGAGGGCCCCTCGAGGAAGGCCGAGGGACAGATGTATAGGGAAAATTATTAGAGACGTTAGAAGGAAGACCTACCAAGGAGCAAGAGAGCTAGCACTAGATAGGAAAGGAT
>WURS02089674.1:0-10000 GCA_011762765.2 Rhinocypha anisoptera | reverse complement strand
GGCGAGGGGTGGGCGGTGGGAGGGGGGAAGGGGAGTGAAGAAGAGGAATAGAAGCGCAGCCCACACACACACACACATGGGATAAAAATGAAAAAAAAAAGAAAATTGCACGGCTGAAAGGAAGGAAGGCACGAAGCAAGCAAGGGTCCCCACTCCTTCCTCCCCCCCCCCCCCTCATGTGGGGACAAACACGAATCACTTGTAAGGGGGGGGGGGGTTAGTTCACGGGGAACAGGTGGGAGGGGGACAGGGATGAATTCGAATTCGGGTTGGGCTCGAGGGGAGGGTTTCGAGGTCGACTGAGGAGGAGAGAGAGAGAAAGAGACGGAGGGGGGTGGGGGGGGCTTCCGGAGGAGGAGGAGGAGGATGGTATTCTTACCCCCCCCCCTCCGGGGGAGGGGGTGGGGGAGAGAGGGAGGGGTAGAGGAGTCTGTTCGCCCATAGGGCACACTTCGATTCCTTTCCCGACGACTCTGCCCTACCCTCACATCCCCCCCTCTCCCGTTCGCCTTCCTCCCTTGGAGTCTTTCACGTGAAATTCGACAACCCCCTTTCCCCCTCCAACAAAACACGCAGGGAGGACAACCGAGGCCAACTCTATCCCCTACTCCCGTATCTCACCCGAGGGGGGGGGGGTGGAGGGAGGGAGGAGGAGAGGCGGGGGAGACTCGTGGGGGCGGCTGCCCATTAATGTAGGAGGGGAGAGTAGGGGGTAGGGTGGAGGTGAGGAAGGAGCACCCCTACCTACTTGCAAAAAGTCGAGGCACCGGAGTTTCTGATGTTATATCTCGATTAAAAATGACTCTGCTTTGTTGATATGAACATCATATGGTAGAGAATTTAGTTCTACGTTTGGTGATTGGTTTTAAAAATTTTTATTGTGTAATAATATTTTTACGGGTCACCGTTTGGAAACATACATGGTTTTTTGTAACTAAAAATCCGATAGCAACGCTGAAAGTTTATTGCTCAGACTATTCACACCGTATATCAATATAATATTTAAAATATTTTAAGACAAATGTGTTATAAAAATTTTTTAATGTATTTTTTTGTGTACCTATGCACGTAAATGTGCGTTCGTGCGTGTGTGTGCTATTTTCGTGACGCAGTGTTACTCCGGGGTGACGGAAATGCAGGGACACGCACGCACAAAAGCACGCTCATTCCTGGGTAAGCGGTACTCTTCTCCTTCCCCTCTTCCTTTGCTTCTTTCTTCTTCTCCATAGTGAGCGGAATCTCTCAGGTAAACATCCCTCCCCCCCCCCCTCTCCACTCCCCCCTTCCCCTCTCGCCCCGGCTATCTCCTTCAGGAGCGTGAGCTGGTAAGGGGACCGCGGGGCGTGGGGGGGGTTTGCTTATCTGATGGGGAATGGTGGCATGGGAAGAGAAGGGGAGGGAATAGGGTATGAGGGAAGGAATAGAGGGGAGCGGGAGGGGTGGGACGACGGTTGTTGTGGGGTGGAAGAGGGAGGGGCGTCGGGGGGAATGGTTTAAAGACGAGGAGGGATTACATATATGTATATATACATATATATGTATGTATACATATCTGTGGAGGGGACTGTAGGAACACATTCTTTTTTCGTGATATCGGAATGGGGAAGGGAGTCGGAGGGAGGAGGTGGGTAGTGGCGGCAAGGGAAAAGGATTATCGGAAAGGAAAGAAGGGTGATCCGAAGCGGCGTCCTTCTTCATGAACCGTTGAAGGACTCATTCCCGCCCATGGATCCATCCATTCACCGGGTAATGAAACGTCATGATTCGCCCGTGTGGCGCCCTTGAAGTCTTGACAATGTCTGAGATGCTGATATTCCACGGGGGACAATAGGCGACTGGAATCCATCGAGGGGCGACAGATTTTTCCTTGCCGCATATATATGCAAGGTTTTCATTTCTCTTCCTAATATGGAGAATTTCCACAGAGTTAACCCTGAAACAGTTTTCTTCCTCCTCAACTTTTTTCTGCACGTACCTTCTCGCAAAACCCGCACTCAAGCTTTATTTCATCTCCCCACCTGTCGTATCTCCGTGACCCAGAGAGCACTCACCTACCGTCTCTCACAAGCCTTCAATTTCCTCATGTCTCTCGCCCCGGAAATAGATATCACCTCATCTCACCCTTCCTTCTTATCCATCATAAATTGATTACCCGTTAATAGTTTCAAGTAATTTCCCCGTTCTTCCTTCTCGCTTTCCGTATTCATACCTTTCCTCTTTATGTATATGATCTCGCTATGTTTTCCTCTCCTTTTTATTGTATGTTCGTAATGTGTATGTGTTGTTTCTGTTATTTATTTATTGAATGTTGTTATACATCCAATGTAAAGGCGTCTTACGCTGTATTTTGGATAATTAATTAAATATATTATCATTAAAATTATCTAAAATATATCGAGTAACACGCAGATTCAATTTTACCACCATGTTTAGATTTCCTCAAAACAAAATATTTATGCCATCTTCGTCACTTTTTAGTCCATTTTCCCTATGTCTCTCTCCCTCCCCCTCATGGACGACCGACAATCTCAATCTTCTCTCAATCAATCGCTCTCAGCAACCCTCCTTCGATCTCCGCTCCTTCCCCTCCCCAGGGACCATTTTTTCAGAACCTACATCGCTATAGTCTACATGGGTGCTGTTTTCTAATCATTTATTCGTGTCTCCATTTCACGTTTTAGTGCCATCAAATCATTTTTTTTCGAATTCATCTTTTCTTATGGACGCAATTTATTTTTATTTTTATGTCCCTGCCGCTTTTATGTCCACATTTCTGTGTAGCCGCTAACCCAATGATAAGGCTTTTACATCTGTTCCTAATTATCACCCCCGGCCTTGTATTTAAATTAAACACTTTTACTAAATTCGAAAATTTAGTTACTTTCCATAGATATTACTGAGTTAGGCGAGATGTAGTGGAACGATGACATACTAAAACGAGAAATATTATCACCGGTCTACAAATTTATTGCGCGCTTCAGCCTCCAGGACATCATTAGGTGGCGGTAGCAACCGAAACTCGTACTAAATGTCAATAATATTGCGGAGCATTCTCGACTTTTCTCTTTTTATTTTATTTGGAGTCATCTCTTTTTTTAGTTTTTTTTTTCACATCGCACAACTTTTTCTACAGTGAACTAAGAAAGCTCTTGAAGTACTCGAGTGGCTATAATGAACCATGACCTTCTGATAACCAACTGATGAATCAGTAATTTAATATTGGTGCGGAACACATTATCGTAAGTCAGTTAGATTCGCAGATTGACATATAACTAGAGGAACTTCTCATGTGCCTCCTTTACCAATTTTTTCCAAAAACGGTTGACAACGGACCTGTCAAAACTCCACCCGTTGCCTAACTTTTCCCGGCCCTCACTTGAACGCATAGAAGTCAACGACGAGGCAAATCATCTTCTCCCCCCCGCTTTACGATTCCCTCTCCTGTTTTTTGCAAAAATTCCATTTAATACGTTCACTCGAATTTATTGATTGCCCTCCCAGTACGTGATAACCAATTTAACCTCATTAATCTCTTTGCTCCTGTCTATTTTTTGTCATCGCTTCCGATTTTATGTCGGCTGACATGTATTTTCCATTGTCGATTTTAAATCTTCGCCAATCCCTGGCGTTCCCTTATCTTAAGCCTTGTACAGATCACACTCCCCGCACTCCTTTTGTTGAATCCATAATAAAAATCTATTTGCCTCAAAGGCCACCACGTGATAATTATTTTCTTTTAATGACATCAGGAATTATAACGCCGGTTGAAATTTAACAACCGAATTCCTTCGGTACGCCTGCTTAGAATTAACTAATAATAGTTCTTCCCTTTTTTTCTGGGCATATAATTAGGTAATTCTGTCGGTATATTACCTTCTCCGGCAATCCTACAATCTTTTCGTATCGCTTAGTTTAACATCTATCAGGTGGTGCAGTATCTTAATCTATTTCCAAAACACTTGATATTAATCCATGCGGAAGCAGTGTATTTTTCTTTTGAGCAAATAGAGGTAGTAACCGTCGAATGTTTCCACAGAGGTGTCCGATGGTAATTGTTCCGTGGAAACATTCAATCCTCCTCCGATGAAGAATGACGACTCGGTGTTTCCCCGGCGTATTTGATCGAGTGACATCCTCTCGGTTCAGATTCTCCACCGGGTGGGGTCGTTTGCAACCGACGGAGACAGAACTCTGCCATCGACTTCAATGACGTTGTTTAATCAACGCTCCTGGAGCGCCATCAACGCCCTTGAAGACGATGTTAGAATTTGCCTTCGAAATGTCGGCTACAAACTACCTGACCCATGGCGGAGAACCCGAGAGAACATCTGTAACCTCCATTTGTTAAATTATGGAATTCCACCATCAGATGAAGGCCTCCTCATTGAGCGTCCTCCTCCCAGTTCATTCGCTTGTCCAATTAAATCTCCTGAAGCGGAAACCATGATACTTTACAAGTCCCCAAAATATGTATATATAATATATATGAGAAAATACGCCAGAGGCTGTAATTATTATCTGTGAAAGAGCAACTGTGTTGCCAAATACACACTAAGTATTTTCACGGGAAAAATCAAGTGACACGGTAGCTCAGATGGTAAGAGCATCCGACATGTAATCGGAAGGTCCCGGGTTCGATTCCTGGTCGTGGCATATTTTTTCCGTGAAAAGTACTATTCCCTTGTGTTCATCTTTATATGTTTTCCTATCCTCTTTCCAAATTCCTATCCTATATATATATATATATGTTTTCCTATCCTCTTTCCAAATTCCTATCCCATTTTATATATATATATATATCTGGATATAAGATTACGAGGTCTGTCCCAAAACTATCCGACCTTTCGTCATATCTCTGCACTGATTCTATTCTTCGCCATGCTAGAGCTAGCTTCCTTCAAAGTAGTCCCCATTTGAATGAATGACACGCTACCCTCGGTGTTTCCACTTTTTGAAGCAGTCCTGGAACTCTATTTTCGCAATGGCCTTTAGCGCATCTGTTTCGACCGACACTATCGTCAATCCGGTGTCCTTTGAGCGGAAATTTCAATTTTGGGAACAGCCAAATGTTACGGGGTGCTATTTCGGGGCTACGGAAGCTGGCGTAACAGTACGACATTTTTTTCTGCTAAATATTGTTGCGCAAGATTGTCTGAATGATCTGGCACATTATCATGGTGAAGAGGCCAGTCACCGCTAGACCAAAAATGTAACCGTTTCTTCTAACTGCTTCACTCAATCTTTTCAGAACTTCAACGTGATATTCTTAAGTGATCGTCTGACCTCTTTGAGCAAATCCTTAATGCAAAATACCTTCACAATCGAAAAAAACAATCAACATTGACTTCATATTGCTTCGACTTCGAAGTGCTTTTTTCGGAGGATGCATGCATGTTTCGCGAGGATGCATGCTTCCACTGCGAAGATTGTTGTTTATTCACGTACAGTCAACCGGCGATAATTTTTAATCGTAAGCCGCACACAATCGATAATATCCGGTATTATTGCGGTCGAAGGTCGACCAGAACAAGAATCACTATCAACAGATGTGCGACCATCTTTAAACTGCTTTTACGACTCTGTTATCTGTGTTTTGCTCATACACTGGTCCCCAAAAGCCTTCTGCATCATTTCAATAGCTTCAATACAAGTCTTTTTGAGATTAAAGCAAAACTTGATTAAAATTCGTTGATATGTTTTTCCGTCATTTTTAACAACATCAAAATCCGACTAACGTAAAAAAGGCACTGTAAACAAATACAAACCGCGCATGAAATAAACGTCCTGTCGGTAACTGCGGGCAACCAATGAGTTCATGAAGAGTTACTGGTTACGCTCATGTCCCACAGAGGTCGCTCGAACGTTCAGAAGCGGAGGTATGAAAAAAGGTCGGATACTTTTGGGACAGACCTCGTATATTTGGCAGCAGTGACCTTTATAATGAAGTCAAAAAGCAAACAAGTAGAGCGACAGCTACCTCTGTTTGTCGACTGTGACACAATACCTGGGGTAGTAAAAGTATGCTGGTGGAAAGCGGTCAGAACATTAATCCATCCGTGGTGACTTTTATCGTAATCTATTTATATTATTTTCTTCATTCGTCTATTACGTTATTTCCTCTATTCTGCCATCAACGCTTATTTCAAATTAAAATATATTATTTTGTTCACCACGTTCCTTTAAATCGCTTTGATGTCCGACTGTTTGTTTGTCTGTTCGGGTGAACGTTGGGAATCGATTTTAAGAATGCATTGGCTATAAGTTGAAATAATGACAAATCGAGGAAACTTTGGTCGAATATTCTACTTATTATAAGTAACTTATACCTGCCAAATTTCAAAACGATTCAGAAGATCTTTCGAAAGATATCGAAGTTTGAAATTAACATGCGCTCTTGTGGGAAATGGCTGATTTGATGTGATTCTACAACTTTAGGGGAAAATAAACATATAACTAAGAAACCATTGAAACATTTAATAGTGATAAATTCTTGTGTTATACTGTGATATCACAAATAAAAACAATCAATCAGAGAATAGTACACTCAATATTTATAATAAATTGCAGCTCCAGGCTCCAGGCTTGTCTTCGACTGCAAAGGCACAAACGTCGCACTCGTCTCGACTCCATTGTGATATCCTTTGTTGATATGTACAATCTCAGTCCTTTCCTTTTCACTTGTCATTTCTTTTCAATTAATAATAAGTACAATATTTTATTGTTCATAGTTAAAACGACGAATTTTTATTTCCATTCGAAAAAACCTGACGAGTTAGCGTCCGAATTAATAGTGCATTGCTGACAGCTTTTGAATGTATGGCATAAGAAATCAGTTTTTTTCATTTATGCTTATAAAATAAGTAATTTTAACAATAAAACTGCTTACGATAAACTTATTAGATAGCTTTTTAGAAAGAATCACAATAAAACAAATAAAACTTTGAGCTGTAGAGTTTTCGATATTTCAAGTCCATATGTTGGTCACGGATGTCAAGAGAGGATCCATTGAACTTAAAATTGATGTAAATGCTGAATCTGCCTAAAAATACACAAGTATTAATAATAACTAACTAAAATCAATTTATTTCAGATGCAGCTCGTTAATAAAGCAAAAAGCCCGATAATCGCTTCAAGTCAAATCTGTAACTTTTGAAAATGGTTATACAACCCTAGCCAATACATCCTTAAACTAACTTTCCTATGAGCTAGAGTCTTGAAACTTTAAATATAACATAGAACTGAATGACAATGCAACCATATGCAATGATATATACGAACACACATGCATATATAAAGATATAAACATATTTTCGTGCAATGTGGGAGGCAATGATCTTGTGGTCCGCTGGACAGTTTTATCAGTACAGGTACATTTGAGACCCTTGCAGGATAAGTAATAGTAAGGGCACCACCTATGGTAATTATCGTCTTCAAGCTTGCGATCCCATCTTTTTTCTAATCGTGCGAGGAGAAAATGACATTATAAAACTATTCGAACTACGGCTTTTCTCTTTGAGTCTTGTCTTGTCGGAGGTTATCACTACGACTTTTCGTCTGTTATCGAAACTACCGTAGTAAGGCGGGATTGTATTGTGCGTTGGACATACTCGGATGAATGACATGCCGGCGTCCGGCATCGGCTTTGTCGAGTCAAAGAAGTCATCTTGTTCTCCCGAAGCTACCTTTCTATTCGAAATCCGTATTCTCTCTACCTACTTCTGCATCGCTTACCGAACATTTTGCCCTTCATAACAATCTTCAACAACCCATTTCCTCTGAGTACCATTGAAAAAATATATAATACTTTTAAGGAGTTTTTAATGAAGCGTATTTTGATTAATTGATCAGCAAAAATGGAATAGGTATCATATAGTGTTTCAGTAGTAGTATGACACTAAAAGTATAAAATATAACTAAGTTTAAAGTAATTAACACATCAAAACGATGCATCCAACTTTGAAAAATATGCCGCGTGAATCCTACTTGTAAAATTTAGCATCATGCAATTACAATGCCAATTCTTAGAAAATTTTCTACTATTCTTATGTCCTATTATTAATATTAATTATTATTCAAAATATTCAATATTTAATAAAGACATTATAATTTAGATAGTATTCGTAGACTAAAAGTTTTTTGGCAAATATGCCAAGACTATTTTTACCTGAAGAATAACATTCCTCGTACTAGTCACCAAAAGTGTCGCCGTGAGAGTGAAATCGACGTCTTGCGGGAAAGTTATGTAGAGAAATAATTATCATTCGTGGAAAAGTCTTAAAAAAGAAAAACGGCCTTCGGACGAAACTGAAAAATAACCGAAGTAAAAATATATCAGATGTCGCTAACTCAGGTAAAATGTGCTAAAGGGGAAAAAACGTCGCTTATTCTAGCAACAAAATCTCTAAATCGGCACTACTGGCCTGAATACGGCAGGGAATACATAGTGTAACAAAGGGTTAAATTGTGTTAAAATATGTAAATATGTAATTTATTTACCGAAAAAGAAAAACATTTTTGGTGCTAGCTATTACTGGATTAATCAATTATAAAAACAATTCAAACAAAATTATAAATACTTTAGAAAGATTACTCTGTGACAGATATAAATTGTATTAATACGCTAATTAAATACAATGGATTTACCTAGAAAGAAGAAGCAGTCTTCGTAGTGTTAAAATATTCACCAATAATGGACAGAATAGGAAATAGAAGCTCGTCTCCCTTATAGTTAAACAGCTAAAACCGCCGGGGCCATCAATGGACCTTCCTTAGCAACCTAGTATAAAATCGCGATAAAAATGGAAAAAATATGTTTCAACGTAATATACTCCATTTTGAGACCAAGATATAAATAAATATGGATAAAATAAGAAAGTTCAGAGTTTCATTCAAATTTCAGTCCAAGTCCGAAGTTCATATCTCATTATTTTCATATTTAAAGAGATTGAAACTCGCAGTGCATGCTTATATTCTCATTTTCCCGTTACTTTACATGTAAAAAATTAAGGTCTCTGGTGTCGAACCCGGGTCACTTTCTTGGAGTTTGAGATTTTTTCCATACTCACCGAATGAACAGGAACTTTTCCTGAAAATTTCTGATCGGTAGCCGGTAGTAAAAGTGGCCGGGAAATTGTGCCAATGGGTCAGTCAGTCATTGATTTTGCAGCTTTATATATAGTAATACATTAATATATATACAAATTAATAATATATATAATAATATTATATAAGTATTTATTAAAATTGTATCAATCTAATATCGGTTATGTAAAAGTGGAAAGCAAAAAAATGAAGAGCTCTAGCGATGGAATGAAAATCTCCACTAGCGGCTTTATAACAATAATTTTGTTACAGACATGTCCAGTATTCTCTAATTTTACTTTACACCGCAGGAATACAAGTCCAGTGGCGAGAGAATATATACATAGCATATATTATAGAGAGATATTCACCGGAGAACATGATGGCAAGAGACACGTAATTCGTCTATTCGTTACCCGCCGTTATCATTCCATTTTTTTTAAATGTAAGGAACCGCTCTGTGTTTGATGATGATTAAATTGAGAATACACTTTGTGAACCCATAGGAACCGACTGCGGAATAACAAGGTGTGGGTATTCTCGTTTACTAATGAAACGATCCCGCAGAGTGACGCCTGAAAATGACCAATTTCGTTCCGTTCGTTGAATAGTGACCCTTGAACTAACTTCAGTCATTTCAAGGAATCATACATTGACCCAAGTTTTACGTTATTGGGCCTACTTCTACAGTCCACTGAATCACATTTATTTCAAATTCTGCCATTTTACGGAGGTGTTGGGATTAAGGCTAAAGTAAATAAGATGCACTTCAGCTTGCATCGGTGGTACTTCTTTGACTCGACAAAGCCAACGCCGGCATGTCATTCATCCGAGTATGTCCAACGCACAATACAATCCCGCATTACTACGGTAGATTCGATAACAGACGAAAAGTCATAGTGATAACCTACGACAAGAC
>WURS02089663.1:0-10001 GCA_011762765.2 Rhinocypha anisoptera | reverse complement strand
ATTTGCCAACCCGAGCGAACGTAACGGTGCGAGGGGGGGGGAGGGGGGGAGGGAGAGAGAGAGGAAGAGAGAGAGAGAGAGGAAGAGAGAGAGAGAGAGAGAGAGAGAGAGGAAGAGAGAGTGGGAGAGAGAGATAGGGGAGAGAATATTCGAGAAAGCGCCCTGGGGAACGAGCCGCGGTTACACGACCTGCCCCCGAGGCCGTGCGATATTGCGAGCCATCGATTTCGACGTTCGATCCTTCGTGCGACGTCACGCGACGACGCCGGCCCCGCCGAGCGAATGAGAGGCACCCTGCAAATCATTCCGGGCGACGGCGACAGATGTACGCCGCCACGCCGACGCCGCGACGGAAATGCCCGGCGATATTCAATTTGCAACACGGACTGACGATGTGGAATGCATGAAGGGACGAGGGAATCCGCCCTTTTGGACGACGTCCTTGCGAAGCCGAGGGGCTGGGGTTCGGATTATTACTTCTACTTCTAAGCCTCACCCTGCAAACCGCCGCGAGGGCGTGTGGCAAGTGGTGAGCCACCACCAAACATTCACATTCACTCCCAAATGAAAAAGTTGAGAGACAAATTTCACTCATAATGAAGCAACCCGCATGCAAAACAAAATAAAATAGTAGAACATCATCCACAGCGTACGGGACTACGTTAGACTTCTCATCAAAACATGCATGAAAACAACTACAAACGCCGTCACAATATGCAAGGTCCAAACGGGTGCCCTTCTCCATCTAAATTATCAACATACTTTCATGCATGACTAATTCCTTTACTTGTGGAGAATATGAAGTTTCGCGACCCTAATGGGCTGGGGGGAAGTAAGGAGGAAGGGCTGTCTCTCGCAGGCGGGTAGTTAGGGGGTGACGATTAAGTGAAGGCTAGGGAGATAAGGGGCGCAATGAGTTCTTATGGCTTTTTTTGAAAGTTTCGCAATCGGACCAGTTGAATTTTAACTCAACGGGTGAAACCAGTGGAAATTTTGAGTCCGGTGAGCGACCAGTTTGGACCGCATAAATCGTTACAATACTACTCCACTACAAAAAAAAAACGGAAATTCATCTGCTTTACTAACACTCGACCTAAATCTAGGTCGTCTAAGTATAGTCAACACCAAGTAAGACGCATACCAGCCCACGCGGTGCGTCAAGGTTAAGGTCGGTTGGGATGCGAGAGGGAGGAGAGACGGGGGAATCCGAGTCCAGCGAAATTTGCACTTAAATGGTTGTCCAGTAGTGAGGAGGCGATCCCCTTTTCCCGAGCCCACCGCGAATCCCCACGAATTTTATGAACGCGGTAATCTCGTCATTTTTGGAAATTTTAGGAGGTTTTTTCCTCCGTGGAGGGGGAAAAACACACAGTGCGTTGAAAAGGACGCTCCACCAATCACGACGCAGCCATGAGACGGGACGCCTTATATTAAACCATTTAGTCCAGCACGGATCATACATGCAACAATTAATACCTACTCCCAGAGAGCCTCCTCCCAAAGGCAGACTGGCCTCTTTTCCCTACGAGAAGGAGGAGGCAACGATGACTTCTCTCAGCAGCGTAAGATGCAAACCCAGAAGAGGAGAAATCCTAAAACGGGGCCCATTGTCTTTGTTATCTGTATCTATATTATTTATTTATTTATTTTCCTGGCCATGGAAATGAACACCTTAAACTAACTAAACTAACATCGATTTACCTTCGACCTGAAGACGCCAGCTGGAATGCCGGCGAAACTGTTGTCGCGAAAAGCCAACGAACGCGGTGTAAACCAGATAAACATGCAGAGAGCCATCCGAATCCACGCCGCGGAAATCTACGAACCAACAATGAGCGAAAACGTTCGTATGGAACAGAGACGCGGGCTATTGGAAAAGCAAACCAGAGGAGAATAGAAACATGGTGCTGAAGGAGAGTGATCAAGATAGAGTGGACGGATTAAGTTAGGAACGAGGAAGTGTGGAAGAAGACGAAAAGTTTGGAGTGCGAAAAGAAGAAGAACGAGGTGGATAGGACACACCCTGAGATATAATGAATTAGTGAACAATATAATAGAAAGGGAAGGCAGATGGAGAAATATAAATAGGGCAAACTATGAGCCATATTAGAAGGGTGAACTAGAGAACAAGAGAACCAGCACCAGATAGGAGAGGATGGAGGGACTCGGTCAACCAATCTTCAGAATGAAGTACTGATGTTGACGAAGATGAGATCAGCCCTTCCGTGTGGAAAAGAAAAGAGAGAGACGAGACGGGAAGACGGAATCGAATGGCGTGAGAAAGAGAAATAAAAAAATGCGGAGGAAAAAAAGGTGAGGGAGAGAAAGACAGAGAGAGGGGGGTCGGGGGAGCAAGAGGTCGAGAGGAGAACCCGGTCAGCGATAATTCGAGTGGGGCGTGTGAGTCGCGAAAGTAGGTTGCCACTCCGAGAGGTCTAAGGGAAGTGCCCTCCCGGCCACAGAAGGATACCGAGGGAAGAGGAAGGAGAGGCGGGGCGAAAGAAGTGAGAGGGAAAAGAAGGGAATGTTGCCATCGGCCCAGCGGGCAGGGTGAAGAAGATGCACCCCCTCCCGTTCCGACCGATTTCTCCCCCGAGGAACAAGTAAAACTAGTGAGGAAAAAAAAAGCCTTCCGAAGAGCAAAGGTGTAACCTCACCTGCCTCACTGTTTCAAACAGTCTGAAGTTATTGGAGAGACGTACGGCGGATTCGGAATTATTGGGAAGGAGGGGGGGGGGGTTTATCGATTTTACGTAACTCGATCACTCCAGGGAGGTTATGGGAGAACGAATATGGATTAACGGAGTGGTGGTGTGTATGCGTCGTTTAAATGTCGAAATTAATGAGCGGATTCCGCGAATAGGGAGGATAATCAGTTCTGCGTGAGAGGATACGGAATGCACATGCATAGTCGACGGCGACGCTTCCACTTAAATTCAATTCCGATGAGAACCCCCCGGTTTGGCGAATCAAATGCGGCGGAAAACATTATGGAGGCACGAGCGTTTACGGTAAAGAACGTAATGGAATTCGAATGACGTAGCCGCGCTAATTATCTATTCCAAAGGGAGTTGAATACCAGACGTGTTTATCGCTCGACGCAGTTTCGAGAAATTTACAAATGAATCACCGGCAGCTTAAAATTCGCGCCCTGAATTCTATTCACTTGAAGTACGTGCCTTCCCTCTCCGGAATTTCCGGCATACTCCGCTCCGATTAACAGCCTCCATCGAGTATATATGAGTATACAATTTAAATGTAGAATCTGCGCTAAATGAAAATTATGGAAACAAGGAAAGAGTACATACGTAATGGTGAAATAGTAGAGAGCAAATAAATTTTCTAATAAATTTGGTTTTCACGTCGTTATACCATTCCGTGAATGAAACACCTACGACTATTCATGTGGAAATAAAAATTGGAACAGGTGAGAACTAAGCCAAGTTGTTTGAAAAATATTATTTCAACGTGCCTTTCGATTGACGAGGTTGGTTCTCTACATACAGTAAAAAGTATTACACGTTAGTTGACTTCTCGGACACTTTTTCATGAGACACAACGATATTTCTTGTTACATGTACTTATAATATTTTACTACTGATATTTATATTTCCTTCTAATATTCTCACGTCTCTTCACGTTAAATTGTAAATGTCAACGTGTAAATAGTTAATTTACACAGTATCACAACATAATAAAATACACATAATAAAATCCCATATTTTTTTAAGAAATCACTTCGATCGATGTGGAACACACCAGATCCTTTATTTACGATTTCCTATGGTCACTTGGTGACAACCAGAATACAAAAGAGAAAAACTATTGGAGGAATCCTATATGCTGTGCATTTTTGCAGAAATATCATTTGAGCAGTATTAAAACCAAAGAGGTAACTATCTAAAAATTGGGTGACATCGCCCTCCCATTTTCCCCTCCTTTTGACTTTAGTTCCCTTTTTCCGATTCCATGGTGCAAACACGGACGAAAATCGTCATCCCCACCCCACCCCGAGCATCATCATTTTTCTCGCACTAACAATGCCGAAATTAGTCTCAGCCGTCGACCAATCCCTCGAACCAGACCCAATTACTCGCTTCGCAACAGGAATCCGTCTCTCGGCATCTCCCACTCTTTCCGACACCCGCCTTCCGCAGCATCACACCGAAGTCGTCGTGGAAATCTCAGAAAGGGAGCGGGATAGGGATAGGCGACTGTGAGGAGGCCTCACGGAGGGAGGTGGTGGAGGTGAGGGAGGAAGGATTGACGTTAACGTAATCGCTCCCGGGAAACAGGTACATGCATACATTTTAACCACTCGGTTCAGTCTATGAGGGAAGTAAAAAAAAAGGGAAGACGAGGTCGAGTGCGGGGGATGGAACCGGCACCGCTGCAAGCCCCCTTGGCACCTTGTGAGGGGGGTTTGGGAACCGTACCCACGACGTACGATCATGAAAACCCTCGAAGGATCCAATTTGAATGAAATCGTCCGCCGGGATGCCACGCAGACGGGACCTAAGACGGCAGACTCCGCGGTGAACGTCTTTTCCCACCTCCGAGGAGAAGGAGCGATGGAAAGGGATCCCACGGTGAATTCGGGTTCCCCGGCCTCTGAACTCCGTTTCTCCCGAACGACGGATGGATGCCACCGACACCCACCTTCATAAATATGTAGCACCATAGACGAAGGGAGGGAGGAGGGGAAGGGAGGGAGAGAGAGAGTGATGGAGAGAGGAGGGAATCGGGCGCCCCGCTGACGTCACTCAAAACAAGCGACGGCGGAACGAACGAACGCCCCAACACGTCTCTCCCCGCCGGTAAGTTCGATACCTATCGTCGAACCTCGGGACGAAAGATAGCAAATTCAATTGAAGGCGCTCACGCGAAACCTTGAGGCAAGTTAATCAATTCAGAGCTAACCTCCCTCGACTGAGAACTAGGAAGGAATGATGGGAACGCCCGAGGAAATGAAATTAGTTACCGGTAGTTGATGTCATCCCTTTCTTTCTCTCTCTTTCTCTCTCTCTGAGTAAAACTCTCGGAGCTATTACCATAGTTTTATCCTCCACGATGAGGATTGAGGAAGGAAGAAAAATATATTGGCGAGTTTTGTGCGCTTTGAGTAAAGTTGACCCGAATTAAGGACGTCGAGTCCAGTCAAAATTCGAGAGCTTTCTTCTCCGAGGGAAACTTCTCACAGAATTCAATCTAAACAGGGACTAAAAGTGGACTGGAGATGAGACCTGAAAGATGGAATTTATTGGAAAAGATTGCAAAAACTAAGACTGAAAAATCGAAGATAAATAAGAATAACGAAATCATCACCATCATAAAATAATTGAAGTATATAGGGGTCATGCAGTCACTGGGAGGCACACAAAAATATTTTATTTTTCTCTGACACCTATAACTTGAAATGATCCCTTATGAGTTTCCACTGTAGGTTTGGAAGTTGTCAATAAGTATTTTAAAACTCAATCAACAGAGAATCATACCTGAAAAATGAGAGGAAAGTATCACCTTAAAGGACAAGATGCGGATTGAATTTAGCTGCTGGGTCCAACTTTCATATGGGTCAGAGATGGGTGAGCCAAATCCATTGAAAGAAACACTGAAGGGGAGGTGAAAAAGGTTGACATGATTTTATAAAAATTCTCCTCAGATTGAAATTATGCTGATTTAGCACAATATTCATACCTCATTTACGCGTTGCAAAACCCAGGCGGAACTTCCAAATAAAAGAATACTCGAGTCACTAAATGTAAATTCAATCCTCGTGCGAAAACACCCTCGAACGCCTATTCATCATATTCATTCCGTCCGGTGCATCGGCAGAAGAAGCCTTAGAACCGGTGGAATATCCGAAAGTCATGGAAAACGGTACGGTCACACTTTCACCGTCTTTTTATGCAAAGATTATCTTTCGGAGAGAATCAAGGATATAGGGAGGGAGGCGGTTGAGCCGGGGAGTTGATCATGCGAGAATCCCGTAAGGCAATAAGCTCACAGCACATTTGGAGAAAGTCTACCAAGGCATTAACCAGCAGCGTTTTGTAAGTGGCATAACGGTTGTAACGTGATAACAATGATCCCGGCCCTGCGTCAACGGCGAAGGGGGTTTGTGGGGGAGGTGGAAGGGAGGGGGGATTAAAAATGAACCGTAAAACATTACTTTTCTCCGCCGCACGGGTGCAGATAGCATCTCGAGCCCACGTACCCTCTACCACCACCTCTCCGGAGTTTGAATCACGTCGTCCGACTCGTAAATTCATTCCCGGGGCCTAGCCAGGGATTCGCCCGGCCCCCCCACCGGTGGAGAGTCTACCCGTAATCTACGACCTAGAATATCCCTACGACCACCACTTCCATTTAGGGGGAAAATTGCTGTTACGGCGTCCCATAAGCCAACAAATGAGAAACATGATGTCAAAGATATTACCGAGCTTTCGCCGTGGAAAAAAACTGGAATGGTTCTAGGAATTCATGCCGCGATCCCCTTAGATCCAAGACAAATGCCCCGGGCGCAGTAGAACATTCTTCTTTTTACCCGGCAGAGGAAAAAGTGGAAAATTTACATCGTCGCGTTGGGAAACGCGCAGAAGAGAATGTTTTACTTAAAGCGTAATAATAATCACCACAAATCACTGAAACGAGTAAAATACACGACACGAACACCGCAGAAGTTTTTCAGGTACACGACAGTATTTAATACCTAAGTATATGACGTTTAAATGTTACAAGAAAGAACCATCAATGTTCATCATGTTCAAACTGCTACAAGAAAGGATCATCAATGTTCATCATGTTTAAACTGTTACAAGAAAGAAATTCCAAGTGTAATGGGACACGACAGATACTCAAGAATACGCGTAATGCGGTAATTACGCAATTGGTTACCTAAACGAAGCATATGGCGTAAAAACGATTTCAATGGGAAGAAGGGAACTGTAAGAACATTATTTAATGAGCAGGAATGCCTAAAGCATCAAGCTTCATTCCTGGGGAATTTTTATACGTGACGCTCCAAAACAAGAATGAAACGGAAATACAGTGGAAAATAGTAAGAATTTCATTCCACGACGAAATAATTAGCAAAATACCACACAGACATATATATATATATTTATTTATTTCGAGCCGGATTTCAATGTTAATACACCATCTTGAATGATGAATAAGATGCATCCGATTCAAAAATGTCTGTCAAAATTTTCATGTATCTCAGGAAGTTTGGTACCTACGATACTGGTACTTTGGTACTCGTATATCGTCATGAATACGTGCGTATTCCAGGATATCAAGCCCGAATCTTCATTACTTAAGACGGTTTCCTGTCCGGGACAAGGATTTACTTCTCCGGCCGCATGAAGAGACGGGCAGAGTCGCGTGTTTCACGGCACAAAATCACCTTCACTCCCCTCGCGGATCTCAAAATAGAAATCCAATTACCGCCACCAAGAGCTAATGCTGGATTAACCCCGAATATCCTCGGCCGTTGGAATCCGAGGGGGCCTTCCCTCAATTACGCAAGCGCGATTGGGAAACTTCCCCCTCTTTTCCAGACGCAAGGCACGATGCACTCACGCGTGCTAGTGGTCACACTTCGTCCCACTGTCCCCGTCGATTGCCACGCCCCTCCGAGACCCACGCCATCGGCCTCGAGAAAGAAGGAATTTGGGAGTGCTCGGGCTCTCGAGGAGGTGACCATCTTTAACTCGGCGCGACCATTAACGTCCAGGGGAGATTGTTGCCAACGGATTCAACCCTGAGGCTGTTGGTTGAGGGTAGCAATAATAACAATAATTAAAGATCTTTATTTGGGCAAGATTCGAGACTATAG
This sequence comes from Rhinocypha anisoptera, assembly GCA_011762765.2. NCBI lineage: Eukaryota > Metazoa > Arthropoda > Insecta > Odonata > Chlorocyphidae > Rhinocypha > Rhinocypha anisoptera. The sequence goes on along the minus strand of WURS02089663.1, from coordinate 2,161 downwards.
CCGCCCCCTATTCAAGCTAACCCCAAGGGAAGATGCCTCTCATAGTGCTAAGCCCACCCAAGTGCGTGTGAACATTCACACGCCATGGTGGGGAACCCAGTTCCATTCCCTGTCCCTCCTGTGTTTTCCCAGAAGTACCAAAAAAATAACTCAGCTTGGCTCGTAGCCGGAGGCGTACCGAGGCTGGATACCTGCCCCCCCCCCTCCCTATCACTAGGCAAGCTGGACCACCACTGCCAACGAATGCATAAGCTAAAATGTCCAGTCATTATAAGGCGTAATTAAAATTCTACTAGGATATTGCCAAGTGCACCGGATATTATGAAGGTAAAAATCATTTTCTTTTCCTCCACGCGACTAACAATGGAGGAGACTGCAAACATTTCTGGGCCGGAAAGACGCCCAAGCCGCGGGTCTAAAGAAACAAATGAAATCCCCGGATTGATAATCTAAGCTTAGGATGTAGAACGAAAAGACCCCTCAAAAAAAGCACACCCATTCACGAGCACTTGAATCAATGGAGGATAAAAAAATTCCACGCCTCGGCGGAAGGTTAAGGCACTGGACGGCGCGGGATGCAAGGGCGTAATAGGTATGGAAGACGACTAGCACGAAAAGTCCTCATCTTCTGACCCCTCGAGCGACGCTCTGCGACCCCCTTGCTCTGGGAACGGCCGGCGGGCCGCGAGGAGAAAAGGTCGGAAAAAAAAGCGAAAAGACCGCCGGGGCAAGTGCGACGAGCAATGGTGACATTTGAAGGTGTGCGATTATGAAAGCACGCCCGGAGAACGACGAGAAAAACGCGTGCGCCGAGGAAGTACATACACACGTGCATAAAATGACCGGGGCCCCTGAGGGAAAGGCAGAAATGAATAATAAAAGAGAAAAGAGCGAGGGAGCGTGAGCGCTCGAGACAGGGCCATTAAGGAAGGCGGTTTCCAGTAAACCAGAGCCCTTCCCCTTGGGGTGAACCGGAGAAAGTGGGGTGGTGGACAGAGAGGACAACACACTTAAGATTTGGCGTATTTTTTTAAGGTGAGAAGGAGATCAACGGGAGAAATACTACGGAGACGGCAGATAAGAAGGGCTGAGGATCGCATTACCGGATTGGACGGTGGAACTGGAATGCCAAGGGGGGAGACGGAATGGAGAATGATGGGCAGTGTTGGGAGGATAAGAAGGCTGACTTTAGATTGCACAGTAGAGGAGAGATGCTATCAGGATGAAAAGCTGAGACTCGGGACGAGCGAAGTGCGCTTAATATTTATCTGGCTTTCTTCGGAGAGGGTTTCGTCAGGCGGAAAAGAAGCACTTCAAATGATTTAGTCCGACTTAAAATAGAACAAAGTGTGTAGAGGCCAAAAATTACATGCCGAGATTGAAACTGTCCTGGACTTATCAAATCATTTGTTTCATTACGCTCATCCAACATTTTTTTCTAAGGTGGCTCATCAGATTACTAGCCTGTTGCACTCTAATAGTTAGGATGCCTGTTAATCTAATGCGCTGTCGCACTACAGAATATTGTAGTCTTCGAAACAATGGTATATGCAGCTTCAGTACCACGATAATAATGGCCAATCAACGATTGCAGGGTAATGCGATTTAAATGAAAAAGATTCTACACTTGATGCTTCTAAAGAATTTATTACCCTTTATGTGAAAGTGAATTACTGAGAACATGGACACTCAAAAAAGATAGAGATTAGGAATAGATACTTCATTAATTCGTTCCGATTTTAAATTTATCTAGTTAAATGTTTAACTCTGGCTTCTATTTCGGTATACTTGCTTTCACATTGACGTCTCAACCTTCAACATATCCTCTATAAATGGATGTGTACTTTCATAAGGAAGAGGATGGAATTAATTGTCTGAATTCAAATGCAATAAACGATCTCGATCATCTCTTTGCGCGCTTAAATGTAGACATGATATAAAATGCGAACCCTCTGACATAGTGTCAACTCACCTCTCTTTTAAAATCCTATTGAATACTTTCAAGTTGACACATTATTTTTCCATACGAAGAAGATTTCGCCGAAAGCCGAGAACCAAAATTCCTCTTCAAATGCTGACAGAGTTAATGTAGTTGATAGAAGAGGCCGTTACTTTGTGGAAGTCTAACATGATGATAATAAAACCACTTTGCTTTCCACTA
>WURS02089653.1:0-10001 GCA_011762765.2 Rhinocypha anisoptera | reverse complement strand
ATGAGGTTTGGCTCCTGGAATCTCCCTAGGGATTCCTCGCCGGCCGGCCATACTCTGACTCCAAGCCCGCCCCTCCACCCGATCCCGGCCGGCGCAGTGACGAAGGATGGAGGTAAACCTTAACGCGGGTTAAATAGACAAAATGTGTCTAGTCCTCGAGTGAATAGTATAAACTCAAACTTTATAGTAGAGTTAAAGTAGAGGGGAGATAGATAGAGAGAGAGACCGTTGCCCTTTAATCGGGAAACCTGACGTATTTCATTTCTATGGGTAGGAAAACAAGGTGATTACCTACCTCATGGGATTCTGGAGGCGAGGGCGATATCAATATCCCCAGGGGAAAGAAAAATTCGATTTAAAGTCTGCCATGAAATTATGAAGCTACGAACTGGAATGAGCTTCCTGGCTTACGCTTCATGGGAAAGACTGGTGGAGAGGTTTAATGACAACATGGCCATAAACTTATTTACACGACTTTCAATATTTATAAAACATATCCCGTTTACTTAAAAGTGAGCCAAATCATTAACAAGTAAAGAAATAAATAATTGTACAGCTAAGGTGAAAAATATCATATGATTACAGACAATAATGAGAAGAGAAGAGGAATAATCCGAAAAGGGAAAGAACACTCCAAGATAGTGTGAGCAAAATGGGAATTGCACCGCCGGTTGAGAAACTGGATACGTGGAAGTTTATATGCAATGCAGAATAGCTCCTATTCATATTTAACTGATGACATTATAGTTATGCTTTTCAAGGATTTTTTATTTAGCCTGAAGATTAGAAAAATTAAATATTAATATGATTTGGGAAAGATAATTTGTGCCAAAAATTTAATTATTCGATGAAATCTTCCCCAGGTATCTTGAAAATTAGAAAAGTGTCGCTAACCCTAAATAAAAATTACTCCATCATTACAATTGTAAATAAGAAGAATTTTATATGCAGTCTTATAATAAATGTAGGAACGTAGTTTATCTTGGACGGACGTTAAGGTTGTGAACCTTGATAATAAAAAAAGTATAAAAAAACGAGGGTGCACGCAACAAATACTGTTTAATTCGTCAAATGTTTATGGCTCGACATAACGTTGGGTTAGGTATTTGTCGATCGAAGAGAAAACTGCGGAACACGACCCAGATACGGTGGAATACGTGCCGTGTTTTTCGAGTAATATCAATGGGAGACGGCACACAGAAAAAAAAGAAACAGCTAGTCTAGAAAGTTTACTCACAGCAGCAAAGAAGGCACTTACTGATCTTTCTTTGCGCTGGGACGACGAAATGAGAAACTTCCTATTCTTGGGAATATATATATATAATATGCGACCTTCCGATTTCCAGACGAAAGGATTGTTTTTCTCGTGATGGTTTCAAAACATTTCTCTACGGGACTCGACTGAATCCGCGTATCAACCCAAAAAGAACTGTGGAATTTGGTGGCCAAAGTAACTCTGGATTGTATTTATTACATCACTTATTTCATTATGCAATGGCCCCATACTGGAAAATGTTAATTCAAATGACCAGGACGCTATTTGCAGTCAGTGTGACGAAAACGTAATTGTATGTGAAATGGTTTAGACGGGGTTACAATTACGATGCGTAATTGCTTCTATGTTTGGAGCACACAACAATTAATGGAAGTTATTTTTCTAAAAAATAACCTGTAGCGATATTTCGTTTGCCATGCCTAGAATTATAGAAAATGGCTAAGTAGGCTTGGCGAGAAAAAATTCTTTATCAAAGCACCAAAAAATTGTAGTTACGTGTACCTAATTGAGATAACACTTCATTTGTCGGCAATGAATAATGAATTAGATAAAATAGGGCCGATCAGATTCATATTCATTTCTAAAATGAATATTTTATAATATGCGAATATATTGCGAGTGAATTTTGATAAGTGAAAATCATAATATTTTATCATGTCAATTATCAACCCGAGTCATCCATACATGACTTAACAGTGAACAATATCGCATGATATGAACTCTGAACAATACGCAGGGAAGGATCAAAATGAAAATTGGTTAATGGTGGGGCACTACTCTGTGTACGTGTTTGAATTCTGTTTTCGGGCATTGTGATATATCGTTCTAATTAGTGACAAAATGTTTGTTTGTTCGACAAGAAAATTAATTTGTTTGACGTATCTGGGTTTCGACGTCAAAGCGTTTTCGTAAGGCCCAGGTCAAAGTTTACTTTAAGGTCTGACGTCGAAACCCTGGCCGTGAACCAATGAAAAATTCTGGGGAGTTAACCATTTCGTCACAAAATATGAATGAATTCCATAAAGTTACGCCTGGAATTCTAGGTTTAATTACTGTAATTGTTAGTAAGGATCATTTAAAAAATTAAATTAGGCATAGCTAAGGTTTTAAAATCCATAAGAGAGGAAGTATATACCTTGGACTGGGTATGGTAAAAGTGAATGGCTACATATGAAAACCCAGTGATCCTTGTTTTATGACTCCTGGGAAAACATCTGGTTATTTCATTAATTAAAGACTAATATTCGTCATTTCCTTCAGGGTTTGCTATGCACTCACTTCGTGCGACCAAGCTGTATATGGACATAAAATTTCTGTTTATTATTTCTCGGAGGATAATTACTTATTTGACCAATCAATTTATCGCTCTTCTCAAACGTTAAAAATTCCTTCTTCGGCAACACTGTATCTTTTGGCCCATACCCTCTACGATGACCATTAATTCCCTCTCTCCCTGGCGACCCACTCGACGTAAGACCCAGGGACACGGATTCGAGCGCTCGCTATGTTTGCCGACGAGCAGAATCCAATTCGAGCCCACGTCGTGTGCACACACCATCGACATTCAGTGATTCTTAATCGAATCGCTTAAATCTGCGTGAGGCAGCGCACGAGAGCGCTCGCATATTCCCGAGAGAGGAGGAGGCCTCGAGAGGTCCAAGAGAGGAGGCCTCGAGATGTGCAGTGTGCTCTGTGGGGGGACTCGACATAATTTTGGCATCGCAAACATGACATTCGACCTTCGTTTCAATGCTATGCCCGTAGTGTGTATACTTTGCTGGAGTGGAAGAAAAATCACCATGCTGAGTCGTGACTGCGACAGAATCGTTAATCGGACTGACCGGTTCCTGGATTCATTTGTGACATGGCACCGAGCTACAATGTCACGAGAGGAAAACACTCAAGAGTATTACAAAACTGTGCATACTACGGAAAGCCGGTAGATATGGTAGGCTACTCCTCACCATGCCAAATTGGAGTCGGGCATTATCAGGTGGAACGTCTGTAACGTCAGAATTATTCGTACCGCTCTCCTCCTCGGGAGTAAACCCAAAGAAACGCCCCCACACATCCAAATTTACGTCTTTATTCTGTCGTTTCTCACTACAAACTCTCCATACTTCGCACTCAACAGTCCCCGCTATTCCTCCATACAACAATCCTCGTTCTTCCCCTCACACAAACACCAAACAAAACCTTTCCAAAATTCTACTTCACATCAACAAATATGAAGCAAATGGCCAGTACACAGCATCACAACAATATGCCAGTAATAGGCTATACGTTACAATCACTATAATCACTATGCATCACAAACAGTTTCCATAAATACAGCACCGAAATTAGGACAAATATGCAGAATATGCTAAAGTGAGCCTCCTGAATATCCAAGTAAAAGAATTTAAGAAGGCTCAACCTTTTTCTATGAGACATTAAAATGGTTTTCAACCTGTGTTGCCTATTTAGTGCTCGTGACAACGTCACCGAGATACAAATAAAGATATCAACGAGCACTCCCCCTGCGTTAAATATAATGCACCGCCAAATTAAAATGTCTGAGGTGGCGTTAGAAGGCCGGGTATTTAATGAGGTGCCCTTTATTTAGCATACAACTGTCAGAATATTATGTCATGGTTTAAAAAATTCACATTGCTCCAATGATTCGAGTTTAAAACATTTTTAACTTTTCTCCAAGAATATTCAAATGACGGTTGAATCATCTCATGGCCGTATACTATTTTTCAGAGAAGTTTTCAGCATATTGGTGCTTGTGAGACTAAAGTTTTCTGACATGCGATAATAATCTGTAGTCTACCGCTTAAGGTGGGTTTTTGGATGGGCACCAAGAAAAATGCACTAAAGATATCCGCTATCACTGTAACCACAGTCCTACGTAATGTCGCTTACCAAATATTATAAATGTGATAAATTCTATTATTCATTTATGATTTTTCATCATTAAAAAAAAGAATTACCATAAAATCTCGTTTTAAACAATTTTAAATTAAAATGCCACATATTATCACATGTATTTTAAGGAATTATTGGAGTTAAAGTGCATTTTACAGGCCATTAAATGCAAATTAAAATTTCTATAAAAGCGTTACAATATGCACATTAGAAAGAAAGACTTTTTTCACACAAAAACTTAATTACACGGACCGTGGTTTCGACTTATTCAGTCATCATTTGGTGTAAAATACAGAATAAATCTTCCGTATATGTATGTGACTTTTTCCGTAGGACACTAGGAATGAAAAAGGGTTGACATTGATTTGTCCAGCTCTCAGGAGATTGGTCATTCTATCCGTCTCCCCCCTTCTTCCATACTTCCTAACACGAAGGTCCCACCTTCCATCTGCCTCTCCTCCTGTCCCCCCTCCCCGCCCCACTCCTTTTTGTTTCCTGTGTCCCACGGCAGAAGCACATACATACCGATGAATTCTTCAGCATTTTCCACCTGAGACTCAATAAATCGAAATTCTTGGTCTTGTCATAAAGTTTTTTTTTGTGGAAAAACAGTCTCTCTCTCTCTCTCCAACGTGAACCGTCTCCACAAAGTGACGCCTAAATCAACCAAGTTTATGACGTATGCTTTTAAAATTAAATTAATCAAAATGCGCTTTTAGAAAATTCCAAGAATAAATTTTAAACATCTTTAGGAATACGTCAGGTGGCGTGATTGAATTCCTATTTCCAGGTTAACTTCCTAGGAGAGTGTCCAAGAGAGAAAGACAGTACCTACTCCGGATTTATAACCTGAATACTAAGTAGTAATTTGGAAGAGTAGTACTAAATTAACGGCAAATTCTTCCCTACAGCTGGTTATCAAAAACCTTTTGCTCTCACCTTTGTGGAAATAAGGAAAATGACGTTAGCTTTTTTGTGTAACCATTTTCGGTTTCCTAGGAGACGTCCACGATTACTTGCGGCATAATATGGGGAATCGGGAAGTGCACTTCGTACGACTGTTACGTAGTTTGGTTAATTTCGGATGGTTGTCGTTTCCAGTAGGTTAGATAGATGCAAGTGATCCCTTTGCAGCGTCCCTTATTCAAACACGTAATGCAGTTGACATCTGCCGACGGCAGGCACACTCACTCCCCTTCTATCGCTCTCCGTCACGACCTTCCCCTCTATTGTGTTTGCATTGTAGTCTGGTACCTGCTCGGTGTCTCGCTTCTGCACTTTGAGCTAATGTCGAAACCGGTGGCTAGAGATCTTTTCGCCGTTAGCCGAAAAGCATGACAACCGGCCTGTAGTAATCATCAAAATTCTAATTCCTTTCCCTTGAAATAGCTCAAAAATTAAAAATAGCAACGATTTAAATTTGTATTATTACTGAAGCAACAGGAATAACACCAGGATGAGGAACATCACTTTCTTAAAGAAACTAGAGGAGAAGGTGGTAATATCGTATGAGATGCCTATTATATTTTTGGACCTGGAGAGTCTCAGAGTGGATGTAAATAAAAAATTAATACACAAATCCATGGTCAGTTCAAGTTAGATTGTTATTATAAATTTAAACGTTATTGGGAATTATACAAATTTAAAGTTTGAATTTTTTTCTGAAAAAGGTAATTTTATGATATTCTCAACATATGGGATAGTAGTATTTTTAAGAAGATGATAAACTCTGACATTTCGAAAAAATTTCTAAGAAAAAGTTTTTTGACTAACACATAAGAAGAGTATAAATATAAAAAAATCACTTAGTTTTACAATAAGCACCTATGTACATGACACTCTCGGGTCCTGCACAATCACCATGGGCCAACATCTTGCATAAGACGCACCGGATCTACTGGATTAACCCTTAGAGTCCTCAGAAAATTTGGTGTCACAGAATATGCAGGTAGAATCTTCCGATACTGGTTAGTGTTCTCCATGTCCATCAATATCTAGGTAACTAGGAAGAAATATGAGACTAAAATTACTACCAGCAAAGTGTATCATGATGCACTACTTTGCCATTTGTTAATCTAGAAATATAAGCTGTTTTTATGTTCCCAGTTATATTCTAAAACTTCGATTAATGAAGATTGACCTACCATATTTGATTCCTGTGATTTCACAAAGTATGATGGTAAAAATTTTACTTCAATGTGACCGCACGAAAACTTCCAGCCGTTTCACTAATGAAAAGCGTCGACCATTCACTACAGCTACAACTCAACTGCCGCATTCAATTCGGAATATGCTATAAGTGCTAGACTACTTAGTTCACAATAAATCAGGACGATGTGAGTGGCGTACAGAAGCCGAAACTAAGGTGTCTAATATTGGTACCCTATCACATATTCCCACCTTCTCCTCTACTCTTTTGAGGGACCGCCTGAAATTTGCACAAGGGACAACACAAGATATTTCTGGACTTCTCGTCATGAGGTTGAATTTATTGTGTTTGGAACCGAATATCGGGAAAAATAAATCACCTTTTTCATGTCATGTCCGAATTAAAAATAAGAAACTCGGTCCTGAAACATTTTTCATTAACAAATAATATTCATGTATCAATAATTTTCATCACTGTTCGAGTGATAAACATTTTACGGGAACTTTCGTCCAAAATCGGGATGCAAATCATTTGACATTTTTCGCACCGGAATCTGAAAAAAATGGGATTTTCCACCATCTTGAATTACCTACGGGCTTACGCCCTCGCCCACTCCTTGCCTCCAAAAAGATAATATTTTTGCTGATCTTGCCAAAAAAAAATGGCTCGTGCAGCGTTCGACGTCAGGCGTGGAAGTGGAGACTTTCTCCCCATACAGGAACCAAAATCCCCTGCGACCTCAATCCTTCCGGTGCACCCAGGCTCCTTTGAGCGAGAAGGCCAGCGTGCACTTTTGGAAACGAAATAATACAGTTCTGCGGGTTTACAAACGCGGACGTGCTGCTCAAATCGGATGCTTCTCACTCCCATGGGACGGCTGGAAGGAGGGCGTGGGTCGGTTGACGACCATGTCACAGGACGAATGAGTCACACGGCTCCGATCGAAACCGCCGAAAGGCTGTCCTAAGGCGTGCGCAAGCAGGCTTCATTATCTTCGCCCCTTCGCGCACCCCTCTTCACCCCTCCCAAAACAATTCCTCGAGGGAAGGAGGGGGGGGACGGGGACATGAGAGGGATCCTGGTCCACGTTTGGGATCCTTGGGAGGAAGGGAAAATGGGCGGAGAAAGTGGTTCCCAAAGTGGGCGCTACCGCCCCCTCGGGGGCGTCGATTTGGTCAAGGGTGAGCGGAAAGAAACAAGTAAGTTACGATCGGGGGGCGTTTGTGCACAGGTTTACGGAAACAATGGGGGACAGTGGCTCGAAAATGTTTGGGAAACACTGGTCTATATGGCAAGACGAGAGCCGGTGCTCTTCAAATGCGTGCGGCAAAAAGAAATGGGGAGACGTTCACATGAAGGGGGAAGGCGTGGAGGGCGTGGAGGGTAGGATTTGGAGGGATTAGGGACGCGGCGTAGCAATCGATGCATTTGCTCAAAAACACTTTTCGCGCGATCCTTCCGCTATCTCGGCCACCCTTTCTTATTTTTTAAAACCCACCGAAGTGAGTGGGGGGACTTGATTTTCGTCGGTAAATGACAGTGGAGTGCCATTGAAATGGTGGGATGAATAACACACATACGGGCGTATGATAGGAAAACATTTCCATTAAAAACTTTTTACTGCAACTAGTTTAGACGGATAGCGCCGTCATCATTCAACTAATGATGACGTCGAAACTAGTTAATGTACAAAATAAATATTCAGCAGGAATACAATTTTTTTGTTCATTCTGTGGCAAGCTGAATTTACCCAAGTTGAACCGGAAACCCTTGAATTCAGGATGGAGCAGAATTTATTTCCCCCCCCAAGCAAAGTCCTTTTTAAAAATAGCAGTCCTGTTTCGAAAAACATGTCTAAGTACACCAGTTAACCCCAAGTGCCTTATTTTAAGACATAGATTTGCATACCAAAGTGCTAGGATTGAATCTGTTATATCGACCCATCGCGCGAAAAGTATCTAGTTCGCCAGACGACTTGCCTGAGACAACAATTTTATTCGCACATTCGTTATAAACTGGAGTTCGATTTTTTTGTGAGTCGTGTATTCAGGTATGATTTTGTAAAACAAATACATTACAAATACGCAAAAACTTGGCAATTCCACAAAAAAACGTTATTTTGGTTCATAAAACAATGGCTTCGATTTCGGTCATCGTCAGGATCGACAGCGAAACCATGCGAGTCGAAAACAGGGGAGCCTCAAATGAAGCATAAATTTAAAAGTAGAAATAATGTACTTCGTTCAAATGAACTCTAAAATGTTTATATTTGCTAATTCGCGTTAACTCTTGACATTAAAAAAAATGTGGCAGTCGCGGGACTGGCCGACAGAAGTGGAACTGGACAGTCTTTGGCGAGTGATGTTTTTTTTTAAATATCTATTATATTTCCACAAAAAAATTTCTTTTGTGGAAGTATAATAGTTATTAAGAAAACCATTACTCTATCATGGAATTCCACCAAGTGACGGCCTCCAAAGTGAACTTAGTCTTTGGCGAATTACAAAATTATGGGAAAGTACCTTTTATAATGTGGCTATATTGAGTAAATTAAAGAATTATTGTTGATGTAATAATAAATTAATCGTTTACTTTTACCATCCGATACAATCGATTATTTTTACTATAGATTACTTACATTGTATGCATACTACAGATAACAATTAATATATAATGTTTGAAAACAGTAGTTGAAACGCAAGATGCGTAGACGGTTCACGCGCATTCTCTCTCTCTCTCGCAGGATACTACGTGTGCACGCAATCGAAGCACACCTTACTCGGTGTGCACGCCGTCTCGCTTCTTTCCCGTTTTACTCCCCAAGTCATCGCAGCCCCGCAGGCGCAGGCACTTTCTCTTTCTTTCCAATTTTACTCCTTAAGTCATCGCAGCCCCGCAGGCTGTATGTGCGCAGGCACTTTCTCTTTCTTTCCCGTTTTACTCCTCAAGTCAGATTTTTGTGAAACGAGACATAAGAAGAGTTCCACTAAAAAAAATAGCGGGGGACATTATACTCAACAGAAGATTAATCGGGACGCGCTATGATCTTTCATGAGCTAGATGAGCAACGACAACGGCGCCGTAGATCACAAACGTTGAAGTTACTGAACAACTCTTTGATAGCCAAATATCAAATCAATTATAAAGGGATTATTAAAAAAAAAGACAAATACCTGAAAATGTAAGTTATGACGTGTGGGTTCTGGAATAGCGCAAAAGACATGGAAGTGGAAGGCGGCGACGGTCGAGAGCCCGGAGGCCAACTTGGGTAACGTCAAAAATGCTCCACCAAAAAGTGAAGCGGATTCATGCGCTTCTTCGAGAGGAATAAATCGCTCCGACGCACTCTCTCAAAAGTTTCCCCTCGCGCCGTCCGCAGCCAATGGAAACCGTAAGAAATTACATTGTTAGAGAACCTTTTGACACAAACTTTTAAGGCATCAATCAAACAGAGCAGCGGTTCACTCCCCAATCTCCCGAGGCTTTTTGCACGGTGGCTCCACCGTGCTGGCCTTGAACCTCCCTGCTGGTCTCTTTTCAACGCTCTCATTGTCCCCTCCAGAGGGTTTATGGATCTCCCCTGGGGGCAAAGGGGGGGGGGGTTAGGGGGGGCGCGTAGGGGGCTTTGCCTTTTTTCGGTCTGTATTGAGCCGGCGCGAGGTGGGT
>WURS02089643.1:0-10001 GCA_011762765.2 Rhinocypha anisoptera | reverse complement strand
GAGTGTCATTCAATGAAGTGTCAAAATAATTATCAGTCATTGAGGAGAGAAGTAGTTCTTACAGTTTTTCAAAGTCGATGGGCGAGTTTATCCGGATCACAGGATCGCCGTCCTTTCGCAATAAGATGTTTCCATTTCTCATCCAAAAGTATTTGTAGCCTTTAGTCCTCTTGTGCTCGCGAGAAGCGCCAAACAGCAATTTTCTCCCAGGAGATAAGCTCTCGTTGATGTAGATAGGGGTGTTAGCACCCAGCCCCAAGTGCCGAGTCGAAAGGTTCCTCTTGATTCTTCTTTTACGTAGAAGCTCATAGATAGATAATCACTATTTCTATCCTATTTTTTTCTCATACATTATTTTCATGTATATTGCAACAGTGACAAGAGGTTAATTGGAAGAAGAGACTATTTATTCTCAATCTCGCACCAATGAAGAACTTTTATCGTTATTAATATTATGGAAATTAAATTAGTTATTTTAGCGAATTTTGGTGTTTCGAACGGAATGCAGAAGATATTTTGCATTTTTTAATGTTTATGATGGTATTATTCTGTGATTATGTAGCGTTTTTTGAGTAATTACGCATCAAAGTCTTAACAATATAAAATATTCAGAATACGCCCAAATAAGTTGAAGGATAAATTTTTCAAATAATATTTTAAAACTTGCATATCTTGAATCGGTAAACCGTGATTAATCCACCGAATATTTCTTTGTGTGTATTTCCAAGTGCTGTTAAAAATTTAATTATCTAAAATTATCTACAGTACTAAAATTTATCTACAGGAGCCTTAGTCTCCGATGTTGTAACGCTTGCGACAGTTTCGTAAGTCAGAGAAAATTCAGGTCTTTTGATGGGTAATGAATACATTTATATGTGGTTTATTACCGAATAGACACTAAACACCAAAATAAAAATATAAGTAGGATACATTTTAAAACTCGAATATTACTGATTAAAGAGAATATATTTAAAAGTAAGAATATTTCACTATTCAAGTTGTAACTTTATGTAATGGTCATAACATTAATATTGACCAATTGTTTTATTTTTAATGAATTATTGATACGCTCATTTTCAGCATTTTACGATTCTCTTTAACTCCTTAATGGCTCGATGTTTTCTTTTACACATTTACTTCAATTATCTAATAGATATTTGTATTATTAAAAAGCAGTGAAATATATTTTCCAAGTGATGGAAGATTTTAATTCAGCCTTTGGCTGGACACTTTGACTAATTCCGTATTATTTTGTGTCATTACGCAGATCAAGTTCAATATCTCAATTATAATTAAAACAAAACAGTCATGCATGATTCTAAGAAGATTAAGTTTCTTCCTTTGTTTAATTGTTTAATTAATTCTCCGATTTAATTTTAAATAGCCGTGTTACACATTATATATGACCACGTGATCAATGAAATCCTTATAGGTCATTAAATCTTATAAATCGCTAATACGGTAATTCTGCTTCAATTAGTAACAAAAATGTGAGAATGTGAGGAAAAGCAGGAAAAATTTGAGAAAGTCAGTAGACTTAATATAGCCAAAAATTTTGTATTTCAGTATAAAGTTATATAGCCTCAAAAAAGTCCTCCTCAAAAACTTACAAAGAGATCTTATCAATATTTTGTGTGAGGGAGACCTAAGGGTTTACATTGCTCGATCAAAGAGTTCAAGGAATCTGGTGTATTATTATGAAGTGTTTCAAAGCTTGATTGTTTACAATCCACTAAATTAAGAAAGGAACATTAATTCTCTGATGTATATGGGTGAGCATTCCAAGGGCCATGGGGATATGTTTATTGAATAGCTATGTATCTGAGACAGAGAGGATGAATTTTTGCACAATAACTCCAGCAATGCTTTTATCTTGTGCTTAAAATGTTACTGATGTAGTGATTGAATATTTTACTTGTTCAAAATTTGTAGCGTGTTGTTTTAGGTTGAAATCATTTATTATATATAAATCATTTATAAATACATTATGAAGAAGGAAACACGTAATTGAAATGAGCATTTATATAGTCGAAAAAGCACTTAAAAATAAATGTGTCAATTATTTAAGACGATTCATTTTTTGCAGAAAACGAGATTATTTGGACATTACAAACTCAAAATGTGCACGTATCCTGAAACATAAAAAATATTAAATTTAATAAAAATATATAATTCTTCATGGATTTCGTTGACTTATGCTTGTAACTTCAATCTTACAAATTTTCGAAAATATTGACAAATTATAAAAGAATTAGTATTTTTAATAAATTTTAATATTAATTTTTATAATGTAAAATAAATAAATTACTTTACCATAATTTAGGTTAAGGCGGCGTTATTCGTTATTATATCTCACAATATCCTTATAACTCAGTTACATTAATCTTATTACGCTTTAGTTCTACTGTAATGAAGAAGAAAAAAATTTGAAAGGAATTCGGATGAATTTCGAATGCGGATGTATCTCTTTGATGATTAATATGATGTAAAATGCAATTGTTATTATTATTCTTCATTATGTGTTCTGGTTTCTTTCGAATCCCACCTTAGGAATAATTTTTTTTCGGATTTATTTAGAATTAAGCATTACTAAGACTATTCAGTTACGAGACCTTTATATTAATTATTAAAATATTTTATGTATATAATATATACCTTTAAGATATTTTAATATTTTTATGAGTCTCGTACAACGTGGTATATGTTTCACTCTTTTGAATAAGGTATCAACAAAGGTTACAATTAGAAAAATTTTCTTCCCCTAACATTGCTCTGAGGAAGTAATAAGTAAATAAAAAATAACTTTAAGTTAGTCAAAAAAACACTTAGGAAGAATGACGTTTAGCATAAGGAAGATATATGATACACTTTCATTCTATATACGTGAGACAAGTAGTAACAACATTTGCGGTGAGCAGCCGTACATAAGAGTGGTCTCAATCGAGTTGTTCTTTTTTAATGTGGTCTTTAGCTGTTGGAAATCCCTTGGATAAATTACATCACTTCCCTTTACTGTGCTTCCCTTAAAAGTGTTTGTACTTGGTAGACATGCTGTCGTTAACGATAAAATGTTTCTTCATTACCGAAAGTGCTATTACGACAACTTTTCCTGTAGATGCCCACTTTATGTTTTATTTTGTTGGTACTATAGGAAATTTCACCAAATTTTTTTCTCTCAGGATATAAATAATGTGGCCAAGTTAATAGTGAGACAATTTTTGATGACCACTTTTTATGTCCTGTAATATCAAATGCAACTACGAACCAACAGACACAAGAACACCCTGTTGGAAGAGTATAACCTGTCTCTGAACCCACCTTGCAAAAATACGTCTAATATATAAATGTTCCTTTACTAACGTGTTACTGGAAAGTAGAGTAATTCCAAATTTTTGACTTTTATCATAAGCTTAACCGATTTCTTCCTTGTTTACGGTAGCTTTGATTTAATAATTTATATATTTAATTATAATGGTAACAATATTCATAACAATAGTATAAAGGGGGATACATATACTTTAGTTCTACAATTCGGTACAAAATAAAACTTTTCTTCAGAAATAAAATACAAATACATAGGTTTTGAATACAATACAGAGACTTGTGTTAAGAGATTCAATACAAATTCTTTTATGCAGGAAAACAATACAAACACTTACGTTCTGTGTAACAAGTTCAATTGTATTTGGTAAAATTTATAATACAGTAAACAAGAACACAAATGGTGATATAGTATTTGCAATAATAATGATAAGTAATTAAAATTCTGAGATACCTAATGAGTAAAATTTCTCTTGAATTGATTCAACTTTACGATCCTGCTAAGCCTGAAATGGCTTGTCAGCAGGTTCCAGCTCTCTTTTTCATGGTATACTTGACATTTAAATCAGAATTAAGTCATACAGCATTCATATAATTATATATTTCAAACATGGAAGATATAAAATTTCATTACAGTGAAGAGGGAATATATGAATTTACACTAGTTAGACCTTATTATTTATAAAGTTATAATGAGATAACGATATTTGTTATATAAAATTTTTTGTCTATTACTTTATAAGACTTGTCATAATAGCTAACATACATAAATGCATACATTGACTCACTAAATCATTAAATTACTCGTGTATTAATGTACAAGTGTACAACTAGTAGCAACTTCCACCAATGTGTGTTGTAAACAAGCTATTTGAAAATGGAATAGGGTGAGAATACGCTTAGGAAATTTTTGATGAAAAAGCTGAAGAAATGAATAAATTACTTCTTTACACTACCCTACTGGGTCGATAATCACATATGAGATGGGATATTTTATGAAGCTAGTACCATTTAATGAGCCTAGTAATTACATCAATCTGTATCACTATTTTTGTTAAGTAACTGTTTTTTCAATTTTTGCTTCAGTAACGAAATCTTTTTCATTCTTTTAATTTCGGGTGGTAATTTATTTAATAATTTCGGGCCGTTAAAATTGATATATCTTCCACCATATGAGTTAAAGGTTATATGGATTTTTTAACTGTGGGCGTCACTTAATTTCATATTGTGTGTAGCTGAGGATAATTCCTTGAATTCGCTAATGTAAAAATTTTCGAAAGTGATTGTGTATTTGTATAAATCAGTTACTTTCAACAGATCTTGATATTTGTAGATTTTATTTGTCTTTGTTTTTATGGCTTAGTTGTGCTATTAATTTGTTTTGAAGTTTTGGACTTTCGTTATTAGTATTTTTTTCGTTCCACCCCATATGGCTAACTCATATTAAATCAGTTATAATGTGGTACCCACGTACTTTAGTCTTGATATATTTACGGACACAAGGAATTTTAAATGGAAGTTCTGATAGAGTACCGTGCGCAATTTTGCACATAACTTGCATATTTGTGGTCCGACATTATGACATTAATCTATTATTAGAACTATATATTTAACCTGGATAACATTCTTTACTCGTTGACAATTAATTTTTGTAGTCAAATAAGAACCAATAGAAAATTAAAGGTAATGTTTGATAATTTTCATGGGCAAGTTTATTGCACGGAGAGGGACTTGGATAATTTATTTGGAGAGACTAGTTAGTTAGGAGAATCAGCTCTCTGAGAATGGTGTTGATATTTTTAAATTCTGGAGATATTTTGGTGCATAGATTACGGATCTTGGATTTTATTTTTCTGTTATGAGAGCAAAAAATGGGTTTTAGATAGTAATATGTACCTTTGTGGAATTGGTTGGGTGTAATACGTATATCTTGCTGTGGTATAATGTGTCCAAATAGTCACTCTGTGTTTGGTTTGGGTGGAGTGGAAGCTGTTATACTGTAAACATAATTTTTCGTCTGCAGTTTTTTTTAATTTTTCGTAGAGTTCTTATATGTTTTTTACATTGATGTTGATGTTCATAAATGCAATTTTAGATGATTAGAAAGTGTAGAGGACCATTAGAAAGTGAGTCCTCCCCTTTAGATTCATATTAGAAGAATATCACTAATAAGAAAGTTACTCGGTTGAAGATGAAAACACTTTGTTTTTCCACATGAAAATATTTTATTAATAATTAAAACCTAGGTTTCGACTTGCAAAGTCATCTTCAGGTTGAAAACCATGTCGTAATTATGACCACCACACTTCATTTCATAATACTCCAAATATTCACCACACTTCATTCCATAATACTACTTTTTGGGGAAAGTCTTTCATGTGTAATACTGTATAATTCCAACATTATAATGATATAGAAATGGCAATTTTCCACTGTTAGAAAAAATAAAATTTATATAGACCCGTTTCGATGTCACTGCATCCCTTTCAGGATACTGATGCAGTGTCTTCAAAACCATTTAAAATAAAGTTTATTTTTTAAACATTGAAAATTGTCATTTCCATATAATTTTAATAACTAGGCATTTTGAATTTTCTTAAATGCACCTTTAATTCTAAGAATGGCATCAGGGAATTTTTAGTCATTAGGTTAGAGGTTGCAGCTAATTGGTTCGGAGTGATATCGATTAAATATAAAACTTGCTTCCAATATATTATCATCATATACATTATTGTTTTATCCAATTTTACTTCTGTCTCATGTTCTACGTTTTTATTCTTCTTTCCTTGCGAGAGCATTAGATTTTTTAACCGCGTTCCTTTATTTAAATATTTTTTAAATTAATATTTTATTACTTGATTTTAATAATTTCCTCACACTTTCCCATAGTCGTTAAATTTTTGGATGGTTCACTGTACCATACTTACTCCTCCTTACCGAAGTTACCTCCGTCTGAAAATTTGTCACATCAATATCTCTTTGACCAAATAATTTCTCATCCTGGATCCTGCTCTCCATTGCATTAATCATACATTTTCTTTTCGACATCTCTCACACATAACAAACCCCGATGCTGTATCCGAATAGGAAAAATGAAAGTGTACCCCTATTCCATCTCGCATCTCGTCCCACAATGTATACCTTTCCTGATGGCAATCGCTGCTTTTCTCCAACCCCTTTTCTTTCCTCTACCGTCAAAACCAACCATCCATCATCATGTTCGAGAGATTTATTTTTGCCCCAAAGAATGAGCGTAACCTTTTTGCACTTAGACTTTTCAGTAACGTACGTAAATCATAAAACTTATTAAGAACTTACGAATAATGTACTCAGGACGGCCCATATTAAAGTGGTTGGTTAGTTAGTTTTTCAATTATCTTAATAATAATTCTGGTCTTTTAAATTGATTTAGAAGAATTCTCAAATTTTAAAATTTTTTGCCCTAATGTTAATAAAAATAATGTATCCCAGGGATATATAAATTGCAATTTAAATGAGACAAGTATATTCCGATAATATACAGACAGACCTTTAATATAAATAGCGATAAACGAAAGTTATTGAATTTCAGATGAAAATAATAAAAGACTCAAAATTAACATTTTGATCTTATTTTTTGAATTCATGTGTGATAAAATTATTTTTTAAAGTTGTATGAAAAACTAAGCACTAAAAAACTTTTATGAGTAAAGTTAAACTAAATATTTAACTAAGTAGTTTTCTCAAAATGATTACCCAGAGAGAAATACGAGTATTAATAATAATTTTTTTCATTGCTCTCAGAAAAATGAAAAATAATAAGAATTAATTTCAGTGCATTTACAGGTTTACTTCTGTAGGGTTTAAAAAAGATGAAGTAACTTTTTGCAAATACACATTTATTAAGTACCGTTTTTTTCTATGTATGCACCTTGCTATAAATTATCTATAAGAGTATTCAAAAACTTTAAGTTACAGATTTATGGGTTTTGTTAAATTGAGAATGTCTGAATGATCAAATCTTGCTCCTTGTTGAGAAGTAAGCAATTTATTTCATCACCAAAAGTAGATAGATTCCATTTTAGGCATTGATTAGGTTAAATATATGGAATTAAGTTTAATGTTGAAACGCATTTAGATCTACAGGAAATGCTTGATATCTCAGCATTAATTAATTATGGATGCCAATAACCTCAGTGAAAAAGTCTTATCCTCAAAATTTTAGATTTAAAAATAATAATTGATACCTCAGTTAATAACGGGGTAATATCATAGAAGGATAACGAAATAAAGTTTTGTGCTACAGGAATGACTAACCAGATAATTTATACTAATGGCAAATTTTAATTCACTTTTATGTTTCTTCCCTACAGCATTAATATACACTGAGCTAAATAAACACAGTTGAACTATACCTGAATTCCAAAAACTTCATTACTTCTCATAGCTTGCCGCAATATTCCTGATTTTTTAGAAAGGAACCTAGTTTTAGAAATAATCCTAGATATTATATTTTTTGGCTTTTCAAATGATACCTGTAGACTTCCATTAATTAATCTTCTTAGTTTTCGCAGTCTATAAGGGAGTAATTAATGAAGTATTTCTTTTTTCTTTTTTGAAGAGTTAGTATGTTTAGCTAGTTTTTAGGGTCTTTTTTCACATTCTCAAAAATTAAGTCCCAAGTGCAACGCCAAAAATATACCGTAAACGGAGATATCACCCATCATATTTCCTACACACTCCATAATTGTTTTCTTTTGCATTCCCTTTTTTGAAACCACAATACATGGTCCTTCAACGATCCCAGGACTTTTATCTTCCACTTTCACAAATTTTTCTACTGCTCATCCGCCTTGTAACCCTTTCCACTCACAAAATTCAAACTCTTTATTTATACCCATTCTATATATCTTGTTGTTAAAATTCCCCATCAGAGTCTGGGACCCCCGGATTGGTAGTTAACACCTTTATTATGCCAAATTTATTAACCTTATCAGTCTTCTAATTGAACAGAAATAAAAATTTAAATACAAAATGTAATAATCAATAATTGTAAAATAAGTGACAAAAATATATGCTAATTTCCTCTGCATTAGGCTATTGTCTTAGTTTTTCTTAATTATTACAACTGGGGTAAATTTACTTTGTTAAATAAAACAAATATTATTATAAAATTACTAATTATTTTATTAGTATTCATTAATTTTTGCACTTGGCCCGAGTTGCCTCATTCTCTTTCACGGAAAGGTAATTCCTTCTACATATTTCCGAACAACTTCCTTTTTGTAAATATTTTATGTTACCCTAAATAATAACGCAAACCCTCACCTCTGTCACTGTAGGGTTTGGCGGTAATATATCACTGGTGTGATATATCTAAGCTGAACTTTCTTATGAATGTCCATTAGCCTTATCAGTAACGCTCCATCGCCAATTCAACTGGCAGAGTGATGCAAAAGAAGTCCCCAGGTGACCCCGAAGACTATTAGAACAAAGAAGATTTGGAATTACCAATGCTCCATTACAAACACGCTATCTTACCAGAAGCTTATATTTTGTAAACATTTTTCGGATATGATAATTTATCCATGGATTTTGGCGGTTATGGCTTTCATATTTTGCAATAAAAAACCTTAGGCTTGAAAGGAGAAGAAGGAAGGATAAGAACTCATTTCAGATAACTGACGGCTACTACCATATTGGATTCAGCCAAAATAGACACCAGAATAAAAACCAAGTTCTTAAAAATGAAATGTCTACGCTGCGTATAAAATATATGATGCAATAGCATCTATCATCTGAATTGCCTTCTCTATTCCGGCAGATATTTTGCTTTATTAATCGCCAATGATACCTTCTCCTTCTTCCATAATTTATAATAGTTGAAATATTCTTTGAGATAACAATCGCAGGCACGTATTGAAACTGAATTCTTAGAAGGGAGACTGAGGCAGGAGTCTCATGGAGATACTGAGTTAGTCAAGTAAGTAAAGTCGGTGGGTGTCCGACATACTGAACTCCAACAAATGAATTTTGTCCACCATAGATAGCAATCGCGTTAAAATGACTTTCAGTATAATCCAAATACCTAAATAAATTTTCCATGAAGCTACTATCAACTTGGATATAAAAGTGTGGACTAAATAAAAAATATTGCATTTATAAAACATTGGATCTCAAAAAATGAAGTGACCATACTCGAGGATTAAGTTAATAGATAACAGATTTTTGATGTTGGTAAAAGTTTAACATTATACAAATCCATTTTTCTTCTCTATTCGGAGGTTTTAAAGATGCGCGCACAGCGTAGGTCTTCAATATGTCTCCATTCTAGTAATCAAATGGACCTCCGTTTGGAGGAAATATCTTAATCCCATACAATTTAAGTTCATTCACTTCCAAAACTGTATTTTCTTCGTATTTTTCTTAGATCAACGAAACGTAGAATTTCAATTAGGAATTTAGATATTTTTATACTCCGAACTCATCTTTGGCCCACGCATCTACATGTACTGCCCCAAAGTAATATCTCACCTTTTCTCTTGTGCAAATATACTTAAATATAAAATTCGTTGTCCCTTAAAAATTCCATTATCTCAAGATGAATTCTCCTCTGCATTAAAATATTGTTCTCCAGCTTGGTCCTTCTCATGTCCCACCAACCTTAAAATTTACTTAAAACACTTCTTCCTAATCCCTAT
>WURS02089621.1:0-10002 GCA_011762765.2 Rhinocypha anisoptera | reverse complement strand
AGGAGTGAGCAGATGGCAAGGGATGGATGTGTAGGTTAGGTGGGTGGTCGACATTTGGAAGGGCAAGTTTAGGAGTGGGGGACATACGATACACATAGCCCTCACGTATCTATATCTGGGTCAAAATTAATTTTATTCAGTGAAAAGATGAAATTTCATTTCGCCATGAAATACATAATAAGACTAAATAAATGAGGGATGTAAGAAGGAAGACTTACTACAGCGAAAAAAATGTAGAGATGGAATAGGGAATCTTCCACGGCTGCGAAAATGCAACATTCTGACTTCATGGAATGTTTTATGGAATGAACACGAACGCTGTCTGGTTTCCATTTTACAGGTACCGGTAAATACCTCCTCGATTACTCATTTCAATACTGTATAATAAGTACAATACTGTATATCCTTTTTTCAAACTCCAGGTGAACGTGGCTAGATTACTAGTATTAATTATCTCTGGTATTATCTCCATCACAATGAAAGCTTTTGTTTATATGAACAGGATCTGCTTTCCCAGTTGTAAATATTACCTATACCATAGTCTCTAGATAGAGCTAAAAAGTTGTAACATTCCCTGGATATGATGAACATTTTGAAATTCATATTTTTTTATCTATTCACCGAAGACTTTGTCCAATTAATGCAAAGAAGTTTTTTTTGTCCCAACCAAAGAACGAGCACGTTCTTTCTATTTTATCGAAGAAAACTTCGTCTTCATTAATACTTTTCGTACAATACTCCGCCCCCTGAGTTTTTTAATGTTGCGTAAACAATAGCTTATTTTTTACTTCATTTACCTTGTCTAAAATGCTTATGTCAATTTAATTTTCAAAGTAACGTGTCATATGATCGCTAGCTATTAAAAAAACGAAAGCAAAAACTAAAAACCTAATGTTATAAAAATTATATGATTTCTGTAGTAAATTTCTCCATTCCTGTAGTTTGGATTATTTGAATTGTTTTGTAAAATCGTGTCGGAGAAAAATTATCCTCCAGACTTTCAAATGGGAAAGTTGATGCTCAAAGTCAATGTTTTCGAGTCATGTACTGTGTAATTTCGCCTAAAGCAAGTGAACTGTGCCAGTGTAAATCAACTACATATTTTATTTTGTGTAATCCTATCATCTCCCATTTTGACAACACTCAGTCCCAAAATTACAAATACTACATATATGATGGAGAGCTAGCACGAAAAAATTTATCCGCGTAAAAAAAAGGAAAAAGTAGAAAAAATAATTTCAATAAATCACGAAAATGCACAAATCTGCCCTTAATTTTTTTAGCTGTACATCAATAATATATACAACTAGAAATTTATCACTAGGGAACACGTAAAACAACTAGTCAAGCTTGTACAACGAAGCAGTCCGAAAGACATGGAAGGCTTTCAGAATGTAACAATAAATATTCAGCGATTCAAAGCTTGAGGCGAGGGGCAGTCCATAAATATAAAAACTAGCTCTCTGTGACAGCGGTAAAAACTCGATATCTTGAAGTGAGCGTAGTACATTTGACCTTTTGACCAGTCCCAGTCAATCATTTCTAAAACGTCGAATAACAGAAAACGAGATGCCATTACATGGGAAAGCATTATTTCGCAAAATCATCATTTTATAGTAGCCTGGGATTCTATACTCATCATTCTTTAAATCTAGTTGGAGCTGTTTGTTGATTCAACTTCATGGCTTTGCATGAACCGCACATAGCGTATGACAGATGCGAGTAATCTTCAACCTCACAGACTAAAACATTATTTCAATTCAAGGCAAATACAGACAGTATATTACATTCCGTTGTGAGTTTCAGCTCAGCTACCCTAATACCAAGAATATGCTGCCTTAGCTATGTTTATTTTTCGCTTCTGAATTTCATATTTTTTCTTTTTTTCTTTCGCGTTGACTTTTTTGAGAAAATAGGGAATGTGAAATCAATGCGATACATGCTGGCGGATGACCGGATAGCTTGGAGAACTGCGATATAGATAAACTAATCTTTAGAATAAAAGGTGGGCTGCTGATCAATAATGTGACTTAGCACCGTCCAACCAGCTTGCATCCTTTATTTGATAACCTACAGCGAAGAACTATTGGAGAGCCTGGGAAAGGTATCTTAGTTTGACGTCATGGAGATATTGAGACTTAACGGTCAGTGAAAAACCTTAATTGGGGAGAATCTTAGGAGTGACGAAGGGCCAAGGGTGCACTTTGAGACGGATGGTAATGTGGAATGGTAGAGTTAGGAAATAGAGGGATGTGGTGAAGAGGTTGAACCGTGGCTGTTTTGTTTCTCGGCTGTTTTGTACATTAAATGTCGACCATCGTGTCTAAATAATTACTAACTTTTAAGTATGCAACTCAGGTCCAGTGAACAAATTTTTAAACTCACATGTCTTCCTTGTGATAAAACTGAGAGTACTGTACATGGACTTCCAGTTACTTTCCTTCAGTTTACCCTACCTTTAGTATCGATTACCGTTTTTATCTCACCCTCAATAGACCACAGTGTGAGCCCCCTAATTATTTTTTATTAATTCTAAAAAAAAGCGAAATGAAAAGGACACGGGGAATATTAAAGAGAGGCATTAAAGTGATCAACATTCTTATTAGAATAAGTAGAATAACCACCTGAAGAAAAAATAAAAATTGCAAGAGAAAACCTCGGTTAGGTTAATCCATACAAGATTCGGACTGATATGATATGACTTTGATGACGACGGACATTTTCTTTAGGCGGAGAAATATAATACAAATTTGAAAGCCCACAAACTTTATTGGAACGACCGGTTTCGTCGAGCAGTCGACATCATCAGGTACAAATACAGAAAAATCATCGACTATATATATACACCCACGTGAAGATGGGTGAATATTCGATGCTTTTTCCGAATTTGTAACTGATGATGTCGACTGCTCGACGAAACTGACCGTTCCAATAAAATTTCTGGGCTTATACGAGGTGCATTCAAGTTATAAAGACTCAGATTTTTTCTAATAAGTATTCACCTTAAAAATAATAAAATTGTGTTACTTCTCGACGTAATCTCCTTGCAGCCGTACACATTTTTCGCAACGTCAAAGCCATGATTCTATGGCCGCGGTGAAGGTTTTTTTAGGAGTCTGTTTTGACCACTGGAAAATCGCTGTGACGCTGTCGGTGTGCGAGGCGGAGATTGTTTTGTTTCGATTTCACATGATGTTCTGCCTTCTTTAAACTGTTGCACCCATGAACGCACTTTCGACACATCCATGACTCCATCACCACATGTCTCCTTCAACTGGCGAAGAATTTCAACCGGTGTCACACGCTGTTCATTTAACGAAAACGTCGCCATTTTAAGTATGGAAAACAGTTCTCATTATCGCGGCTGCCGCTAGAGGTTCTGTCTGCCGTACTTCTCTGTCACGCATTGATAAAGAGTGCCCGCTCATTTTAAAACAAACCGCATGTTTCTATCTCTTTCCAGTCAGGGGAAAAAATTCGAGGTCTTACAACTTTAATGCACATCATATACCTTTTGTCGCCATTGATTTCAGGTCGTCTCGCGGAAGTCTTCATATATCTCATATTTAAGATCCTATGTTTTTAACGGTTTTCATAATTTTTTGAACAAAAAAGTGACCAACTGTATAATATCATATTACACACATTTTTACTGTACTTCACACTCGCAGTTGCATGCAACCATTTTGAGAGTCCACTTGAGGTCGAGGCTTTGTGAAATTCCATTATGATAGGAAAGCAGAATAGATTATTTACGCTCCACGAGAGACCTTTTGCGGAACGCAGAGCGTTTATTCCGCTTTCCTATTAGCAAACACGTACAACCAGTTGTAGGTAAAGTTTTGAAATTAATAGTAGTTGATAGCTACCGTACTGTTGATTCCTATTGTAATTTACAGTAAACTATCAGAGTAATTAGATTTATGGAAGCATCATGGTCAAATTGAATTTCATAACGTGATGCCAGATTGTGTGGTTATTTCACAAATAACTACCTGAAGACAATTAGGGAGAGATGGAAGATGAAGATACCATGAAATTGGAATTACGAATCCTTGAACCGCAAGGCACGAGGCCGTTGTACATGTTATCGGGACGGAGAAATTTTTTTTGTCTCGCTGAGAGCGCATTCGTCGTAGGCACTCGTTGGTCTCGACTCTTCGGGCCATAGTGTCTCAAAGTTTTTGACTCGATATGTCCCGCTGTTTAGATTTATAAAATTGTTGTTATCGTTGAAACTATTCAGTGAAATTGGGAGGATCTTGTTACAACGGACTTGCTGGCCTTGGCGACGAAGTCCTAAGGTTTCGGAGAGTTCTGGGTACGAACCAAAACCTCGCGCCAACTATCTCTTTTCCTTCTGATCCCCGAATCAGAATTCTACCTAATCTGTTTTTTTATTAGACATTTGTAATATATGTTGCCGTTCCAATGATGTCACTGTTACGTACATCACGTACGTACGATGTGGTTTTTGGCTCAGTTTTTTTGTAAGAAGGCAACCTATTGAAGTAGCGTTAGCATTTTAACTTTGAAAACCTTGAAAACGAAATTTTCCCTCGAGAGCATGGAAAAACTTAGTATCGGAGAACATCTCGTCACCATTGCTCAACCGTGGAAGGCGCTTACTGATATCGGTTTTCTTTGGTGTTGGCATTAAAAAAAAACTTTAACGTTTCATCTAGGCGTACGGGCCACATCTATCGGGTTCTCGTCAACTGGAGCACGTGGGCTTTTACATTTTCTTTGTCCACCGCGCTGGGACGTGTTGCAGAGGACGAGTGTTAAGCGTTGCACGTAATACCCGCATGGAGTGGCGGGTCGGAATTTAGAACCGATCCGCTCCGCCGTCTTGTCCTTTGATCATGGTAAAGCTAACCCACCGTAGCTCCCAGTCACGTTATTGGACCCTCTGCTCGTAATCTTGTTTTTTTTTCGTGGGTTCATTGTGGAGCAATTAGTTAATTAGGATACTCCTTTCCCCCGGAGTTTCGTCCGGTGGGAGAAGGGAAAAGGTGGGGAAGAATTGACGTATCCTCGGCGATAAAGTCCCCACCATCCCAACGCACATTCACTGTTAACAAAAGGTTTCTTTTTTCCATTCCTCTTTACATTTCTCCACCATTGGTCGTAAGAAGACTAAATTTCCCCGGGAGACAACCGAAATGTTACGAAAATGCGGGAGGCTTGGGAAAAGAGAGAGAGAATGCAAAATTTGAAATTTTGGACGCGCGTCGCTATCGCAGAAGGATGCATCGCTTCCGTACCTTTACCCACTGCAGTATCACCGTTCTGTGGTGGACAATTATGTGTTTTTTTTTCTTTTTTCACCGCCAATTTTGACCGTGATCCTCAATTGAAGTTGTGGTCTCTGAGATTGAAATGGGAGGAATTGAGCCCCCTTCCGTTCACGAAGTCCACGCTGGTGCTTTTTTCCGGTCGTTGGGTCTTCGAATGTCAGAATCGTCGACCCGCTCTTCGGAACTAGTCTCCGTAAGAAATTAATAAATAAACTCGGGTATCGCGGGGCGAAATTTTTTTGTAATGGTGAACCCCGCAACACATTCATAAAAATGGATAAACATCAGGCTAACAAAGTTTAGAGAAAATATAGACAAATTTATAGATCGTGGTCTGCAATACTGAAATTTTTACATGCTAAGAAATATTTACTAATTATATTGCGATCACGAAGTTCAGGTATTAATTTTTCAGCATATTAATTAATGTGTGAATATTTAATGTGTAAATAATTCACGGGTGGGTATTCTTTTTCCCCCTTTTATTATTGTTTAAAGACTTTATTGGACCTAATCCCTTCAGTGAGGTTGAAGATGGTAGTTAATCTTTATGTATTGTTATGTTTAGTGTAACGTCAGAATTATTTGTACCATTCTCCTCCTCAGGAGTAACCAAAAAAAACCGCCGCACACTTCCAAATTTACGTCTTTATTCTCTCGATTCTCACTTCAAACTCTCCCCCACGTCGCACTCAACAGTCCCCGATATTCCTACCCAACAATCCCCGCTATTCCCCTTGTACAAACACCAATCAAAAACTTTCCCACAATCAACCACCCAAAATTCTACTCCGCATCAACAACAATGAAACAAATGGCCAGTACACAACATCACAATAGGCCAGACGTTACAATAGAAAACAATTTGTCATTGGAAGCATTTATTAATGTTTACTAAAGTTGTGTAATGTTACAGAATCACACGGGGAGTACTGGCGTGGAGTACTAGAATAATGTAATCCCCGCTTTCCTTTTTTGCGTAGATTCTTTCCTTCGGGCGTCGACGCAGGTGATGCCTCGATGCGTTTCATTGAGAGGGCCATCCACTGTTAGTCCGTGTCTCCCACGCTCCGCCCGCGGCCACCTTACCCAAAACGAGAAACTTGACAGTTCAGGGTTGGTTCAACTGTTCCAGTACTGAGGTGCATTCCAGAAAAAAATACGATCTTGTACAAATTCATTCGTCTGGTTTTTAAACAAGTGATTCCGTTTGCGTGACAAATCCGTTGACATTCTCCTCATCATTCCAAAACTTTTACGTTGGAAGACATATCTACAGGACTCTCTAGAACTATCTCTACGAGATTGGCTCGTGTACACTTCATTTGTTACATGGAGGCAGATTGCCCTACAGCTTGTGGTTTTAGTCGAGAGGTTTTTTGTATCGTTTTCCTCTTCCCTAATCTCTTGGTATTATTTGGGTTTAAGGAGCGAAATCCGAATGTATGGTAAATATATTTTTGGACGAAGTCATTTGAGGGCACCAAAGTTTATCGAGAAATGACAGTAGACGTCTTAAAGCTGTTCATTAAGAGAAGGCCCATTTCATTATCATTATTTCTTCTTTTCTTTGTTTGATAGGGTTTGTTTATTTATTTCGGGGGGTAGTACTAAATACTACATTACCTCTTCCTAGCCGTGATGCACAAGGTAAATAAAACTTTGTATTTCCACAAAATAACATATTTTTATTCCGACAGGTTTCGTATAAATGGTAAATATTCAAGTGTTTGCCTGATGACGTTTACCATGTAGACGAAACCGGTCGTAATAAATATTTGTTATTTTTTGGAATTGCTAAGTTTTATTTATCTTGTGCATCATGGAGGAGTTCCACACGAAGTAGAGTCGAAGACAATTTCTTTCTCCTAGGAATAGTGTTGGGGATATTATTTATGTAGTAGTGGCGGAACTCAAGATTAACTTGTTGAAGAGACCGGTCACCGTGCAATTAGTCCATGATGCCAATACTTGTTTGTCACATAACGTATTTTGGTTGCAAGTGAACCTTTAATTTACACCATGGTAAATATGCCCGTTGTGGCTCGCCGCATTATGGTCTTCCCCTCGCGTCCACCCTCATGGGCTCCGTGACGCGGCGGCCCACCAGTGGGGAAAAAGAACAAGTTGCCAGTTCCCAATGTGGTCTCGCTGCAAAAGAGGGTAAGTCCGAGAAAACGTTGTGGTCTGAAAATCGTCCGGATCCTCCTGAAATGAAAAGTTGGCAACGCTTGCTTGAATCCTCTTATTGGCTTAACTTCTTATACATTTTTTCTTCTTTCTCTCTCTCCAGAGTTCCCCTCCTGTTATGGAAAACCCTCTTTCTTTCTCTCTCTCTCGCCATCTCTCCCTCCCTCCCTCGCTCCACCCCCTCCATTCTCTCTCTCTCTCTCTCTCTCTCTCATATTCAAAAACCTTCCATCTATCCACGTCTCTAACCATCGTCGTCTTCGCGTTTCGCTGGGAGTCGACTCCGACAAATTGCACTTGTGTTTTTTGTGTGTGTATGTGGGTGTGTATGTGAGTGGTGCCTCCAGATGTCGACACAGACTGGGACAACGAAGACGTAAATGGAGTCTGTCGACAAATTAATTTCGGGGGATGGAAAACCCTGGTCGATTTACTCATCGCGGTGAGTGTCAGTCACTACGTCTTCGTTTTGCTGCTCATTTCCGACTCGTCGCTGTCGTCACACAAGTTCTCCCAAGCGGTCACCGTGTCAATTTCGCCGTACAGAGGTCCAGCATTGTTGCGGACGTCCGCAGCAGAATCAATAACTCGGGTATTTATAGGACGGCGTCATTTCCCAATAGACACACATGGATATGGATGCAGCAGATTATTCTCTATAAGTAAATGTGCTCAGTTCGTCGCATATGCCTATTTGAGCGGGTCCATGGATGAAGGAGGAGTGGGACACTTCGGCTCACCGTTCCAATCGAACAACGTTCTCCATTGCTTTTTTAGAGTAGTCTATAAGCCTTCACTAAGCGCTCTCTTCGACTGAATGCGGCTCGTGTAAGTGCGACATTCTCAAGGTGTCCATGCATGATTTCGAACGTCCTCATAAGGTAAACCGAACACCTCGCAGCATGTTACATTCGGGCATGCACGTGTCCGGTGGCATTAAAGCAAATTTGAAGAATCCCGCTGCAAAATTAGAGATTATTTTTGTCCGTAGGGAAAATTGTCACACCTCATTAACCTTTCGGTGAATCCATCCTTTATCGTACTTGGAATTTTTCAGGTAGTTTAAAACGGCTCCACTCCTCAAGTGCCTTTTAAAGTGCCTATTCCTGTATCCATACTTAGTCAAGGCTCGGGACTGAAGAAGCTCTCCCGACGACCGTGATAATGTTCCGTCTCGTCTATTTAGATCCCCGACTCCTCCGACACTGGTGTGCTCAGGGAAAGAGTTGATGCTAATTGAGGTTTTTTTTAAAATACGTGTTCAACACTACACGCTAAGTATCAAAACTAACACAATTTAGACTTGGTGAATAGAGTAATGAGAATGCCACCCATACCATTCCATAGTTCCACTATACCGAGGAAATTACAGACTTGTTTTCACCGTGACATCCATGAGTTGCACGAAGGCACGCCTGGTGTGATTATGTTTATTCGCTCTGGAGGACGACGGAGAGCCTGAAGACCTGCGGACTGGGAGACAAATGGAGGAGTGGAAGAAGAGTAGAAGAACAGTAGAAGAAGTTGCTGGAGAAAATATCCATGAATGCAGGAAAAGTGCGTGGAGGAGATGCCAATCGAGTTCTGAAGGTTTGACCTTCGAAGGAAGAATCTTATTCAAGCGACGTAATAGAAGAAAAAGAGAACCCGCCTTAGACAGCTTGGCGTTTCGCAGAAAGGGCGTGGAGCGGAAGAAAGGCCAGGCGTGATGTAAAAGGTGTGGTGTCGTGCGGTGATTCGCAAGTGCTGTTCTCGAAGATCGTGTCATCGTTTAATGGTTATCAAGGCCAATGCAACATATCGATCACTCTTCCTGCAGTAAAAAATGATTGCAAACAGTGTTGATTGAGCTACCATGGTTGCGGGAGGGTGGTTGGGAGTTCGGCTCGTTGAAGCGAAGAGGTACGAGTCGTTTTCATACTCTTCACGGCTGCGGCCGTCGGATGATCCCAGCTCTTCCCTCCCCCACTCCCGTCGATTATAACAGCCAAATCTCATGGACTTACCGGCGGCGCTTATGGGAAATTGGCGACACAGCAGTGAAGTTTTCCACCAGCGGCGCAGAACAGACGAGCCGCGCTCTTGTGGTCAAAAGTGCTCACCCCAACGCCGTGATTGCCAACCGCAATTTCGATTGCGTTTTGACGGATTTGACCCTTTCTTATAGAACGTAATGGTTTCTGTATTTTTCCGGCTCCTTTTTCAGTCGCAAAAGTCTAGTTAACCTAGATAGGGGAGATGTGTTAGTGGCATTACAGTTTGGTTTGTGGGTTAAAATTCTAGTTGGTTTGACTTCTTGTGTGCACTTATTGGGAAGAATACGGCTCTTTCACTCACTCTACTACGCTCAGACATCAGCTGTTATTTATACCGGTGTGCTCCTTTTATGTTATTAGAATATGCGCGCATACAAAAAGTCGACGTAGGACTTCTGTTCTTAGCATTCTCTTTGCTACCACGTCCCTCCCCCCCCCCCCCCCCCCCCCACCCCCCACCCCCCCGCACCGCCGCC
>WURS02089610.1:0-10002 GCA_011762765.2 Rhinocypha anisoptera | reverse complement strand
TCACCCAACACCCCCACCTCCCCCCCCTCACCTGCGGGGGTACTCCCCTTAAAAAAAACCACCTCCGTCCCACCAAAACCCACGCTGCCACTTGTCCGCCCCGCGCCCTCACAGGGGGCCCCTCGCGTCTCCCACCACGCACGTAAGAGCCCGGGATTGCGGTCCTTCCGACCGAGGCGAAAGGGGAATCAATCGATACGCCTCCTCCTTGTGATACTGCCATAACATCCATAACTCTTTCTCCCAGGTCTCATCCACAACATTATAGCCCTCCCCTCCACCCCCCCCCCCAACCCACACATCCCTATCCGCCGTCCGATCGAACACCCCTCTCCGGTATTTATTCCCACGCTCCTCCCCTTCCCCCCTCTATTGTCATTCTTTCCAAAGTACCAGAAAATATACATACGCATACACTTCACCCTCTCGTCTATCTCCTCCCCACTCTCTTTCTTTCTTTCTCTCTCTCTTCCACTCTCTCTCGCACCCTTTGTCGTCTCCCGCTAAAGGCTCTCCCCCTTTGTTCATCGCCGTACGCTGCTTCATTCACCGTGCTACAGGCGGTGAATAAAAAAATATATTTTTCTGGGCGCATCTATCTATCTGCACGAGGCTCACTCTTACGTGATCGGCAATGCGCACCGCAAGAATTCGGTTTCCTGCGATGACGATGGCGAGGTGCTTAATCGCTCACGATGGGCACATTCTACTAGACTTTCTCTTTAAATGTAGGTAACAAAATCGTCCTTTCAGGCTTCTATGAAAGAGCATGTTTTTATTCGAGATAAATGACGTGGCACATTATGTCAACAATTTTTTGCGTACTCTGACCAAGCTAAATGAGAAATTCCCTCCCCTTCGGCACGTAGAAATTCCACAGCTTTTGAACACATCAGAAAGAGATTTTCATAAGTCAACTTGGATCACATAAATATTAGTTTTCCTTTGTTTTTTAAGTATTTTTTTTTTTATTTTCTTTCGTTTTCCGTAATGATTAATGCTTTCACGGTCCATTTAGGTGGAGGAAGCATTTTGTTAAAGATTTTAGTTCATTTTACAGGTCTTTCCATTGTGAATACTGATATAACTAAAAGTATCCCTTCGCTGAACTTCCCTGAGTTCTTTTTGGGGTATTGAAAGAAGCCGTGTTTTATTTTTAGGAGAATGACAGCAGAGAATTTTAGGGGAAAAAGGAATGTTATCACTCCACAATAGGCCATTATAGTTTTAGTTTTGATCTAATTTATACTGTAATACTTAAGAGCATCATTATTTTTAACTAAAAAATTTACAATGAGCTATTAAAATGTGTTTTACTGGTAATTTATTTTGCTTTTCCATATGAAGGGTAAGTAATATATGTAGTAAATGTGTAATATAATTTTATAAATATATATATTGAGGAATAATACCCAATTGTAACTCTAATAATCTCTGTACGTGCATGTCATCATGAAAAATATTTTAATGACATTAAAAGGTAATTAATATTTTTACGAAAATGTACAGTGACGCTTGCTAAATATCTATCTCTCTTATTAGAGTGCCGAAAACTCGCTTTATTAATTATTAAAGGGACCAAAAGTAATTTTAATCATTGACTGAGTTGTATTTCAAGAGAAAATCTTTGTACCGTCGGTAGATGTCACTAGAGCCAAATGAATGGAGGAAATGTTTAGATTTTGGATCACTCTCACACTCCCACCATAACAAGCTCTTTCTTTTTCGGCGTTCTCCTTCCCTTCTCTCCCAGCAGGAAACCACCCTCCCCGTTCCTCCCTCCCCTCTTTTCAATTTTCTCCTTTGAGAATGCACAAAAAAGAGGTTTGTTTCTAAGATTTTCTGAACTTTGCAACGACAGGAGGCGAGTACTGTGATAACAAAAGCGATTAATTATTAGTCAAATTATACTAACGGTTGTATTTATTTGAGTTTAATTCTCTTATATCTAGTATTTCCTTTAGTATCAATTAGGCATTTCAATTAATGCTCATGCTCCGATTTAATGATCACGGGCGATTTTCTACATTCAATATTTGTAATTCAGAAAGTGGTTGTATTTGTAAAGAGTAGTTGGTCATACAGGTAAATTATTATGCTTCGGTTCCCAGGGATAAATTACGTAATTAAGCTTTGATACAAGTCTAAGAAAAGTATTTTTCCTAATCTTTTACTTAGGTGGCAGGAAAATAACCTCACCTAAGTTTTACAATGTCTCCCTCCTATCTGAAGAATATCTGCAGGAAGCAAGTTATAACGTTGTGACTCAATTTTTCATTTCCAGATTATCTTTTGGATATATTATATCATTTGTATAAATCTTATAGATGAGTGTGTTTCGAGATTTAGTAATTAAAAAGAGAAAAATAATTTTTTTCGCCCTGAGAGAAGTGTGTCTAGGTGGTGTCAATATAGCCTCCTGTCAAGTATTCACTGATTTGAAGTTAAAAATAGGAGTCACCCTGTCCTGCTTGAGGATTCTCAGTGACATCTCACACGAGGAAAATTACTCATCTTGTTTCTTAGCTGGAGGTGATCAGAGAGCTGGAGGAGTCACGGAATTCACGATCCTCCGTTAAGTAGCCGAACGCTATATAACGGGCCACCGTGACACAAGTCAATAGAAAGAAAATAGTTCATCACTCCGTCTTAAAAGCACTCTAATCAGTATACTAAATACAAATATACTGAAATAACAAATTTTCTGAAATCATATACGAATTTACTGAAAATTTTACAATTAGTTCTTTGAAAAGCTAATGGATCTCTTTTCGAAATACGTATTTATCTTTGATTTTTCTTGTCCTTCGGGAAATTAATATTTAAAAATTTGGGATGAAGAAGTGATATTATTTTACCTCTAATTTTATTTAGGTCAAATGGTCTTCAGTAATAGTGGTCGATAATTTGTTTTTAACACGTAAAATTAATGTAAAAAAATTAGTGACCAGGGTAGAGTAAGAGAACATTGGGTTTTTCTTTGGCAAAATTATACAGTGAAGCAGGAAAAGTGTAAAAAAATATGTATATTTAAAAGAATAAAAATAAACTTGAAACATCAATTTCGTACCCTGGTGTGGTGACCCATTTTAATAGACTCACCGATATGTCGCAGCATGCAGTTTCAAGGCACTTCTGTAGTTGGAGGGGATAGGCCTCTTGACTGCCTCCGTAGATATATAAACGTGGGGAGTAAACAGGTGGTGGAGGGGGAGAAGAAGGGAGAGAAGGAAGAGCAAAATATACATATGTGAAGTGAAGGGTGGAACACAGGGTAACATGAGGACAGGAAGGGTAAGCAAAAGAAGAAAATTTCGCTTTCTTGTCAAGTACGAAAATTTCAAAATATTCTAAAATTTGGAATGATTAAAATAAAAAGTTTTAGGAAACATTTCGGGTGAGATTATGCAAAAACACGAATAGTTGACCTCTCGAGAAGAGGCCGTTGTCTTCAGACGACCTTCGAAGGGAATTTTTGCCTTGGGGAAATGTATCAAACGATAGGTACAGGAGAGTATTGAGTAGATTAACCTGTCCCTAGGTGAGTGTATATTATATATATACAATCTAGCATAGTTACATACATAATTACCTTTCGCTATCTTACTGAACTACCAATCTACTGTCACTTTCCTTGTGCCCATAAGATGTCCTTTAAGGCTAAGTTCGGTATAATATACAATGGTAATTGTTTTGACCATACGTGTGAATAAAATTGAGTCATTTAGTGTCATTTCATTATATTAAATTTGACATTCATGCATAAGAGGCATGTAGCTAAACTTTTATCGTGTTTGCTTTCCAAAAATATCCAGTGAATTTAAAAAAATTAATTAATTATTCAATAAATTTGCCACATCTTTTGTCTAAAATTCAAAGATTATATTATAAATGATATAAAATGCATTAAATATTTTTGGCTACATACTATTCTCTCTATTAATGACTTATCTTTTCTTTCAGGTAAGTGCTGCATTTCTG
Source organism: Rhinocypha anisoptera (assembly GCA_011762765.2). Taxonomy (NCBI): domain Eukaryota; kingdom Metazoa; phylum Arthropoda; class Insecta; order Odonata; family Chlorocyphidae; genus Rhinocypha; species Rhinocypha anisoptera. The sequence goes on along the minus strand of WURS02089610.1, from coordinate 6,021 downwards.
TTGCTGGTTTCAAGAGTGGAGTAAGAAAAAAGTGAGTCACGATGAATACATTATTTCGTCGCTTTGGCGTAGTATGGAGCAATCTCCGGTCAGGCGACAGAGAGGAGCAGTCTATGTATAAATATATATATATATATAGCTAAAATGTATAAATATAAATAGCTAATATATATATATATGCTAGGTTGCTAATATATATATATTGCATAATTTAATTTTTTTATCACCTTTTTTCAATTTTTCGGTTAATTTGCATAAATATTTGCGAATCTGTGCGTAATTTCAATTTTTTGCATGCAGATTCGTGTTCAGCGTGTGAAAAAATCAGTATGAACCTGTTTTCGATTGGATTTGATGATTCACTTGCGAATTCCCCTATGACTTGACTTGGCGCCTCTGTGCGGCGGTAGCTCTCTTTCCACAGTGGAGCATTACTAACATAAATCGGGGCAAAAGAAAATGGCGTGCGAGAATGCTCCTCTCTGTCGCCCGACTCGATATCGCTCCTCTCTGTCGCCCGACTCGAGATTGCTCCTTTCTGTCGCCTGGCTCGAGACTGCTCCTCTCTGTCGCCTGACCGGAGATTGCTCCATACTACGCCAAAGCGACGATTTTTTCTTTCCTATGCGTAAATATATTTTTCTGTATGCGTAAATTTTTCCTATGATGATAACGAAAATAATTAACCGATTAGGTAAATTTTTATGGAACTCCACCTCACAACGTAGACTCACCTTAATATGAATCCGTCTTTAACACTGCGTACATTTTTATCACCTGTTTTTTCATTTAAAATATGTATTTCCTCCCTCGATAACAGAGATATCTTTTGTTCTATCACTTTCCTTCCTGATATAAATTGCTTACTTCATTCTCTATCAATGACCCTTACGGCTTCTTCTATTCTCCAAAAAAGAGCGTTTGTACAAAAATACGAGGCACAACTGTGGTCAGCCAATTTTATTGATCATCGTCCTAAAGTTGCAATCCGAATATTGGTTTGTCTGTTTTGGTATTAAAACCTTTCTTCTCACCTGCCTCCATCTTCATGCCTTCGAAGTTCCCGAAGAAGCGACTGAATAATAATAACATAAACGCGGCACAGCTATCGCCCTGTGTTTTTCTGACCGAAGGTTGGTTTAACCTCAGAGCCACGGCTTAACATAAATCCCTCTTAAACACTATATACTTGTTAGCTGTTATAATTCTTTATACTTTATTTTCCTTTCCCAACTTTCATTCTGTCTTCAACGACACATCCACTCTTGAGTTCCTCTTCGGTCCACCTTTCATAACTTTTCCGGATTACACTCAATAATTGCCTCCCCTCCCTTAATCGGATTTCCTTATTTCACTCAATAATCCCATGTCCTCTCTTCTTCCCATCATATGTTTTCTGCGTCGACTTCACCTTCTCCACTCTTCAAAAGTCCACATCTCAAACCCCCTACAATCTAGGCACAGAGTTCGGGTCCATACAATGCCACTCTCCACATGAGGGTTTAAGCTAATATTTTAATCTCGTCCTTACTTATTTTTTGTCTCCGATAGACTCCTTTACCTTCGCAAACGTATGTTTTACTAATGCAATTTCTTTCTGTCGAAATTGCCTATACGTCCTTCTTTCTTTAATGACATTACTTACATAAGTACGAGTAATATCTTTCATTATTGTTAAAGAAGAATTTTCTTACCAAATATCGTGCCTGTCCTATTATGCCCTTAACATTATCTGCAATCCTTTGGCTGCATGAATAGCTAGCTATAAGTAGGTCATACGACGAATCTGGCGGGGCATGTTTAGTTCCCCTCCGACTTTTAATGCTGACTCCGCTTCTTCCCATACCTATTTTTTTCCATTTTGAAAACCAAAAGTGGCAGCAGAAAACCCTGTCTTACTTACTTTCCATAATTTGATTATATATTTGCTCTCATTTTTCATTAAAAGTTTTATATGTGACTCATAATATCTTCCCAACATATTGCTCTTTTTTGCAAAATCCACATCACTTTCGGCCGCTCTATTTTATCGATTACTTTACCAAAGAATGTGATGATTGAAAAAACATCCTGATTGTGTTATATATATTCCGTTCGATCAGTGACCTAATTACTACTCTCACGTCGCTGGTCTCTCTCTACCTCTCCTAAAGCCGAACGTATCTTTTCCTAGGTATGTATTCAGGTGCCCTGATCTCCAGTCCTTTAAAGACTTGTATTATAGAGGTATAATTATATTTATTTTTTATATATCTCTACACATATATAGGTGATGATCTCCGATAAAAAGTATACAGGGTGAGAACACGAAAATACACGTCTTACAAATTATAAAAATACTTAAAAGGAAACTCACATAGTTTTGAAATCATTAGGCTTCGTATTGCACAATTTGTTAACATCGTAAAAAAATATATCTATGTGCCTACACTATATATCTAAAATGTCTTGCATAGATAAGGTTCCTTATTCAATATTCTCAGTTCAATATCCATGATTAGGTTATTTTTAATGTGTAATATGTCAGTACAATCAAGTGTTTCATTTTCTTTAAGGTGAAAATTAATATTTTTGTACAAAATAATCCGAATGTTTTTTTATAAAATAGAGCAAGCAACCCTCACCCCCCCCCCTCCCCCCGACTGATGTAGTAACTATGTTAGATGAGGTTCAAGTAGTTCTAAGCCTTTTGTACTTCATACACTAATTTAATAAGCGATCCTATCATTCCCCCATATGGATTTAGGTTATCAAAGATGGTTTAGTTTCCAGAAAAATCGCTCACTCTGGGTTCTAGCTAGAGGTTTCCAGAGGCTCAATCGTTTTTTTTTTTACATATCTTCCCGCTGATATTCAAAGATTTCTGATTACTAGGCTACCATGAGCTCATCCATTCTTTATTATATGGCCAAATTGTGAATAAACTAAATGTAAACAGCAGCCAGAGTTGATTAAAAATATAAAAGTGTATAAATTTTCAATAGTTTTTTAAATTGGGAGCACTATCGGGGAAGTTCATAAGAGCAAAGCAGTAGAATAATATGGTCTTGGAAATCGAAGGGAAATAAGCGAAAGTTTATCAGTTCTGAGAACATCAAAATTTACTGTGGAAAATACTTAATTTATAAGCTTCCAATTTAGAAGTTACTCATAGTTGATTAAGAGAGACGTAAATATATTACATTGTTTATATCCAGGTTAAGAACAGTTTCTGAAAACAAAGAAATTGAATGTTTTGCAAAACAAACCTGGACGAGATGTAAATAGTAAATATCATTTAGTTCTCTGAGAAGAGTAAACTGAAATTGAAGAAATTAATGAAACAATGAATCATCAGTAGGAGTTGTAGAATTTGGAAACAATGAATGAATTTTCAGCAGTTAATGGAGGAATAAATATTAAACTATTGTAGTTAGAAATGAAAAGTCGTTAGGTGGCAACATCCGAAAAGAGGAATTCAGAAAGCCGAAGAGGATACGACCTATAATATATAATAATTTATTTACGAAATTATAATTCCATAAAATCAGAATTACTTTAGAATACTGTGCTTTTTCTATTTTGAAGTATCCCCAGGTACCACGATAAGGCGATGCTAAAGTAAACCATGATCATGTAGGATGGATTAGTATTTTTTAAATTGCAGAGGTTTCTTCCTCAATCCCAAGAGGAGGTTGATGAAAAGTTTCAAAAGAATACATATTCTCTATCTCTTTCATTTTTAAATTGTGGCTACTCAGCCTTCTCATTTTAATCTCCAAGTGCTCCATTGCATCTTGTATTTTAGCATTTAAAATTATTAGGAAGAATAAAATGAAGAGAATGTAACAATCTTGGGTATAGGAGAAGGTAATTAAGAACTGGAGGTACACATGAAGCAGGGAAAAGAGCATAGATGGCAAATGGGGGCACCGATGGGCAATTAATATGCTGAGTTATGAGAGAGAGAGAGAGATTCTTAGGCTATTTTTTAAATATTGAAATTTGCCACCCACCAAAATGACTGGTTGGAAATATTTTTTCTTTGGAAAAACAAACTTCAACACCACAATTTGTGATCGTCCTTTTGCGTATCACTATTCCTTTACTTCTTCTATTATTTATATATAAATATTTTTACGAGTAAATTGAAAAATAGTTTAATATAATATTCATATTTAAAATTGCCTGAATGAAAAAATATTTAAATTTTTCATCTATTATGAATTTAAAACCTGGTGTCATTTAAATTTATAAGTCGTATCCATAACGGTATGATAACACGATTACAAAATTTCACGGTTAATGTGAATTTCCGCTTACCTCTGATGAAGTTTTCCATCATTTAATGTTGATCAGTATTTAACAGTGTTAGTATTTTGATAGAGAGGGTAATTTGAACGACAATTATTTCTTGTTATCTTGTCGGATACATAAATGAAATTTACCATTGTTGTATCAGTAAAGGATAAACTAATTTTTCATTGTAAACTAATCGTTCATGGCATCGCGCGTATTATCATCGTGAGAGATTGCTTTATTTTGTCTAGCCAATAAGCTGATCGCATGGTGCAAAGCAAATCCGAATATTATTAGCATTATCTAATGTAATTTATGGGTTGATGGGTCGCCTTGATTTTAAATTACATGGCTGAATTGAGAAAATGTATTCTTAAGCTTTAAATAAATTCTCAAATTCCTTTTGACTTCAAATTAGGATTCATGAAAGTGGTTTTCATTTTTATTTTTATCCTTTAGAACACGTATTTAAAAAAAATCATTTTATTTTACAGTAATTTCTAGCGTATCCAAAAATATAATATTTTAAAAATCACTTTGGAATTCAAAACTCAATTTAAACGATTCATTACGTCTAAATTAGGGTTACGTCCACAGGACACTGTTGGAAATGCCTTAATTTTCAATTGGCATAATATAAGTTAACTCCATGGAATGAAACAGTTGGTAGCCAGTGTTATTTATCTTTATTATTTTATTAATTTTAAAATAATTGGTTCTCCATAATAATTCCAAGAAGTTTTGAAAATCGACAAATCGAACTTTTATATTTATTTATATAAATCGATTTTAATATTTTTTAGTCGAAGATAAAATAAATTTTGCATTTAATTATTTTTAATATATTACGTGTGTTCTCTGTAATTTATCTCTTCGATAAAATGGGTGTAAACTTATTAACGTTACAAAACGTAATTTAAAAGTTTGAGCTAATACATCCTGAATGAATGGAATTTCTGCGTACTGAAAAGCAGTAACCTTTGGGTCTCTTTGTAATTATAAATATTGAAGAGAAAATCAAGATCACGTGGCTAATTAGAATACTGATAAATGTATTTTACAGCTCTTTGCATCGTCAGGTTTTGTAGAAACGCATTAAGTATGATGTGAGAACTACGAAATTCCTTAACCACTCTCTTAGGATTCAATATCCTGCTCCTATTGACCACCGTCCCAGAAGAACCCTGCAAAATCTTTGACCTCCTCAGAGATAAACTGAATGATGAAAATCTTCCACCGCCTCCTATATTTACCAAAGTGGAGACGGAAACTCGCCCACATATGCCGGTGAATGAAGATTGGATTTGTCTCACGACCGAGCCGGACTGAATCAATAGAGAGAGAGAGGTCCAGGGTGGAAATAATAAAAGAGATCCTTACTGGATGGCAATGTTGGTGTCTTTGATAAGGCCTTTTTTCACTTCTGTCTTCCCCTCTTCTCCATCTAAGCGTCCCCTTTTCCTGCCTCATTCCCTCTTTTTCCATCCTGGAAAAAGTTTCCGGGCCGAGAGAGGAAGAGAAAGAGAGAGAGAGAGAGAGAGAGAAATATGGGGTGGGAGTAAGGAAGATAGAGGGTTGAGTCAATCCCGAACTGGAATCGAGGGGTCCGTCCAAACTCCTGGAGTGCTGGGCAAATAAGACGGCGAGGGAAAAAATCATGAGCATTTGGGAGGGGAGATGTAGGAGGGGTGGCGATATTGAGAAGGCGGGATTTTCGGGAGGGTGGACGAAGGCAAGGGAGGT
>WURS02089599.1:0-10002 GCA_011762765.2 Rhinocypha anisoptera | reverse complement strand
CCCCTCCCGGTGTCCGACCTCAATTTCCCCCGTACCAAGTCGTCGATTCCCCTTTCTCCCTCGGTTCCCCCTCAGAAGATCCCATCCTCCGATCAGCATATCGGACGCCAAAGCCACTCTTTGAGTACAGCAGGCGCGACGTTACATACTCTTGAATATAGTACAAATTCAGGCGGAAGGTGGATGAGAGTGAGACCGTATCGATTTTCCACGGTACTCTTGACTTGTAACTCATCTTTAGTCTTTTAATGGATGATAAATGAGGTTTTTTTTCGCTATCGATCATCGTCAGGGATGATGAAACCGCGGACTGCTGTGAAGCAACTCTCCCAGCTATCCCTTCATATGCTCCTTTCATCATTCTTTCCTTGCGGTGACCTCTTTCATTAACTTATTCAGGTAAATAATTTATTATTGTTATCTAGTCTCGTACGTTTCTCCGTCGTTCTACTATCGCCGAAGACTGAAGACCACATTACCCTGAGATTATCTTCTTATGTTAGTGGAAAAATCTCAAAACGGAAGTAAATATATGCAGGTAGAACAATGACTACGTAGAGAATTAGGAAGGCATGAATCTCAGACGGCATGTCAAAACATGTGGAAGTGAACAAAACGTAATAAATTGAGCACGGAAAGTCTGATGAAAACAATGGTAAAGGTTATCACGGTGCTTCGGTGAGTCACACTCCGCATTGCTACCGACGTTGTGAAGGGTGAGTCGTCCATCGAACCCTGAGGATGATGGCCCATCGAAAAGTTGGCAGCAATGCAGAGTGTGACCCGATTGAGCACCCGAATAACCTTCACACCGGTGCAATACACCGGGAAAACATCCGTTCCTGATGAAAACATGCCAATTAGCAATTGAATTATAAACTTGTGTTAGACAATATTCATTGCCGGACAGAGGAAACGTAAAGAAAATTTCTGTATTGGTCGGAGGGAGCGACCCCTTATTCGAAACTTTTGATACTACTCAGAAGAACAAAAGACTAGACAGCAAAAGGCTGGGTGGTGGATGGAGCATCAAGACGTGTAAATTTCAGGCACCGGTGAGAGTGCAAATTCAAATAAAATGAGATGAATGTGACTCGTGGTGAAAATTCGATGCATATACGAGGTGAGACGAGATGTCATGTAATATTTTGAAAACACTGTCATCCTTTTCCGTAAGACATGTGACCCCCTGGTAACTCAAGGCACTTTTATGCGTGGGATTCACTTGTGCGCAGTCCTGGCCGGACATTCGTGGCAACAGCGTCAGGCAGTGAGTTAAATGGAACCTTCTTAAATATGTATCTGCATAGCATCAGAAAAGATTATAAGAATTAAACACTTTGCTTCCCATTAAAATAGTTATTGTCACAATTTTCGCTACACCCGTAGCATTATCAAGTGCATGTAAAACAATTTTTACCCAAATATATGTAGGGAGTCCAAAGTTGGGAAGGGGGGAGTGAAGGGGGGGTGGGGATGTTAGAAACTACTTTATAAGGTTATCAACTGCACTATATAAGGTACTCTTATTTTGGTGCACGTTAGCAAGTACAATAAGTACAAGAGTCCATTCCACTGCTGTTATGATCTACATTTATGCATTATCCAAATAACTCCTGAATGTCAGATCAACGTTTCTAGAAGTAATCGCAAGAAGAGATCAAGTCCAATATCCGCATTATTAGTCGTTAGATGCAACTCTTAGTATTTTTCTTTGAATAAAGTGGGTTTAGGGGCGCAACAAAGGGGCCAACAAACAACTTTATTGTAAGATTGAAAGAAGCATCTAATAGAATAACAAAATGCGGTAGGAGTGACTGTAACTAGATTATAAACACCATCTTACATATTATACACTGATTTTACTACTGCTTTGGAGGTTCTTATAACACCAATGCCACTAGGATATTTGTCTATTCGCAATTAAAGAAAAGAAGGTTATGCTTTACCGCTGTAACCGGAAGAGTAATCAACTCTGCCAGATTCCTAGCTATAGAAAGGAGATATGTATGATTAACCGAATTCTTCGTCGTTAAATATAAATCTTTACTTGCGTCGAAAAATTATTTTTGGTTTGATTTGAATAGGGAAGGTAATTAAGTATTATTGCCATTCATTCCTCTATTTGTAAGTATAGACAAAAGCATACGAAATATTGAATCGCAAGCAAAATATGTCACTAAAGAATGGACAAAAACATTCGGAATCCTAAATGGAAACGAATATGTTGTAGTCGCAGTGATGAATAAAACCAAATAATTTATTACACTCTTATAATATAGGAATAACCTCAACATCTCTACAATTTTCTATCAGGGAAAATATCATGAGATAATGGTTCTAAGAGGTCGTGGTAGCCCAGTGGGTAGAGTGCTTGGCTACTGACCGGGGTACCAGGGTTCGAGACCCAGTGATGACTCCGGACACCTCCAGCTAAACCCAAGCTGAGTGATTTTTGGGGGGAACCACATCATGGAAAACCACATGCGGCACAGGGAAAGGAACTCGCCCCTCTACACTGAATGTGTGAATTATAGCGTGGGCTTGGTACTAGGTGAGCTCTACCCTCACTTAACACACCGACACTTCGGGTTGCATACTGTGGTTATTGATTCTAAATGAGTGGTATTGAAAATACAGCGCTAGTTGGAAAGGAGTCGAAACAAATTGTTTAATTAAAACTGAGGACGGATAGATGGGAGAGAAGATACGATTTCCTTTGAAAAAAAGAGTGCCATCGTTTTATACGTACGGCCGTCTCCCTTATGGAGCTCTGGCTTTACACGGATCATCCAAAGCCTCAATGGATTTTCTGAATCTACGTATAGTCTGAAGGAAAAACGAGGTGGCGCAGTTATTAGGACGACCAGAAACGTAATCTACGCAATGTGGAAGTTTACGTCCAGTGAAATACCGTCTTAAGCGTGAATTTCAGCTTGGTCATGAGAAAAGTCATTTAGGATCCAGAAAAAAATACAGCGATGATTTCTACGAGGTATAAAAACTCGATTTTATCCCACTTAATGTCTAAGGCTGGTGTATATAATTCAACAAACATCCAGTTTCGTTGTCAGAGAAAAGTTGTGTGTAGAAAAAGATACGATTTTTCATTCCGTTCTCTATCCATTAACCTAAATTTCAGCCCTCGAACCTTGAAACACTAGGTAAGCCTATAAAGAAAGATTTTTAACAAGTAGGGCTTGAAGCATTACTGAACGGTGTTAATAAATTTTGTTAAAATGGTTAGAATTTCTCAAAAGATTTGAATCTCAAGTGAAACGCATTATGTTTCTATCAAGAGATTTTGGTAGAAAATCAGTAAGCGTATTATATGTGACCAGGTAAATTTCAGCTGCTGCGTACTTCACCCTCTACAATTTTCATGAAACTCATTAATCACACGGATATCCTGAACTTTAGTGATCATTACTAATAATCTTTGGCCATACTTATATATATTCACGCATATAACTCGCAGATGACCTTATTATCACACGCATATTGTAATAAACTGCCTTGAAAAATTACAGACAATAAAAAATCAATCAGTACTGAAGTACTGAATGAGTACAACATGAAAATAAATAAAAGGAAGACTAAAATACTAGTATGCGGGAGAGAGATAATGAGTGCAGACGTCAATCTACAAGGAGAGAAATTAGAACAAGTGGAATCCTTTACTTAACCTGGGAAGCAATATTGCATGAGATGGAAGAAGTTTTACGAATATCAAGGGTAGATTATCTCAATCTTAGAAGGTATTCAAGAAGAGGCAACTACTAAGACAAAGAAAGATATCACTCCAAATAGGGAAGCAGAATATGAAAACATTCTCATGGAGATTTGAACATGGACCATTGGAAAAGCAGACCAGAGACGAACAGAAGCCTACAAAACTTGATGCTGGAAGAGGATGCTGAAGATCAAGTGAACGGACAGAGTTAGGAACGAGGAAGTGTACATAAGAGCGGAGGAAGTTAAGTCTATTTAGAGTACGAGAAGGAAAATAATAATAAGGTGGATAGGACACACCCTGAGGCATAATGAGTTCTTGAAGAATGTAATAGAAGGAAAAATTGAGGCCCCACGAAGAAAGCCGAAGGAAAAATTTATAGGAAAAATTATAAGAGACGTTAGAAAGAAGAACTGCCAAGAGGTAAGTGGGATAGGAAAGGATGCAGTCAACTAATCTCCGGATTGAAATACTGATGATGAAAAAATCAAACTATGTGTTTAATGTTCTTCGGTTTATGTTATGAAACTAAGAAAAAATTATGTATATATTTTAAATAGTTCTCATCGATTAATTATTTTTAATGAAAATACAAATAAGATAAATATCTATCATACATTTGTTCAATACGTAATTGCTTTTGCACTTTGATTTTCAGGGCCGATTCGCACTTTGATCTTCAGATCCGATCTCAATAGCGTCAAAAAGGCATGACCACATACCACTGTAATTAACGAGAGGGTCGGTTTTGATCGGTGAAGGAACATCTCAACTAAGTCTATGAAAGACAGGGAAATCAACTCAAAGAAACATCAGGGACGAATTTCCACGATACAAATTCGTTTAACCGGAAAATATTAACAATCTCGATATTGCTACTTTCTTTCCCTCGTCGACGGAGCAATCCTTTTATCTCGTGTCTCTCAGTTACGATCCATCATCGAGCATTTAGATGCAATAATGTTTTACCATCAGCAATCACTCACAAAAAAGGACCACGCCAACAAGAAGTGATCTCGTTGACGAGCCGTCGCGACGTGCTGGCTGGAAGAATGCGGTGTCCTTTTTCTTTAAAGGTAATCTGCACATACCCAAATCTGAGCGTATCGACATTTTTTAAAAATTGGTATTGTATTCCATTCCAGATTTAGGAGAATTACTTGACGATCATTTAATACGACTTACTTGGCGAGAATATTTTAATGTGATGGGATCACCGTAAAATAGATAGCTCAATAGTTAGATACTTATCTTTGGAATTTCCCCTGTTAGTAGAGAATTTAAATTAATGAAAGTTTACCCTTTCACTTTCACCGGTTAGATAAATTTATTTCAGTAGGGATAAGACATCTATAACAGAATTTAGGCTATAATAATATAATACAGTAGTTTTTTGCATTCCGATGCCTGATAAATGCTACTGGCTCATTACCTTTACAAAATATGATAAACATGTTAGTAAATAAGGAGTATTTGAGCCTACAATTGAATCTCCTTGACCCCTAAAAAAAACTGCTGTATTAAAGTTATCATTTCCAAGCGCAAATCATGTGAAAACCGACATGGAGTTAGCAAGAAAGATAATTAACCCCTTTAACAGTTTATTTTTCTGCTTAGAGGATGAAGACTATAATACGAAGACTCTACGAGGATAAATATTTATCAGCCATTTCATATTTGTTAAAATTATATAATTTATTCGTTTTAAGTGAGTACACTTATCATACAACGAAATAATATATGGTTTAAGGAGCATTATCCAGTGGTTTCCTGGAGGATATTTCGGGTGAAACTCTCGGGTTTTGCATCGAGTGGGGTTTTTCAAATATCTTATGACGTTTCAATGAGCGACTCTTCCATCACCTCCTCATGTTTCCAATGATGCCAATTGTATTTTTGTCGTACCGTAATACACCGTGTTTTTCCCCGAGACTGCTGATTGGTTAATCAGAATATTGTTGTCCAGGCATTTCCTAATTGGCCGCTAGTTCCCTTAGATTGTTATGAAGTCATGGTTAAGTTTTTATGTGGTTTAAGGATATCTCAATTTAAAAAATGCTGTAACCGCAGAGGTCAAAACAATATTCCTCTAATTGGTTGACTATCACCACACATTCTACTTATTAGTGATCCGCCCATTGACCAAAATCCTCCTTGGAATGAAATTTGATTATAAAATAGCTTCTTCTATTTCTGCGCACTAATATCTGATTCCAGTATGACAGTTTTATCGTCAAATCAAATTAAAAATATTCTTGTATGAAATGGTTTCAGCCGTAACTAGGTGGAATTTTTTCATCGTACAGCGATAAAATTAAAACACAGCAATTCCACAAAAATACGGTAAAAATATTTTGTTTCATAGCAAATGTATTTTCCCGGTTGATTCCTTCAAAAACAGAATACAGTGTGAGGTCCACTGAATCATTTTGTCTCGGTGCAGTAAAAATGGAAACTACTTATGACAACTTTCTATAGATTGAACCTTCAGTGATTTCTTTGCTTTCCCCGAGTAATATAAAAAAGGTGGAGGAATTCCTCCCCGGCCTCATTAACGAGCTTAGTCAATGCAACGAGAGAGGCGAATACGTGGCTGCACAAACCGGAGGGGCATTATAGTAGCAAAAGAGAAAATCAAGGATTATTGCTCTCGCATGACCAAGAACAATGACAGCCAAATTGTCAATATATGGAAAACAATGAGAGCTATTCATGGGTAAGGACTGGAGGAAAGAATGGGAAAATTTTCAAGTGGGTATCTGCAAGTTGAATTCCCACCGAAGAGAGATTACCAAGTAGCGCACATACAAATGTCTGCTAAATGACAATGCCGGAGAAAAAAGTGATGATGAAGAAGTAATACAATAAAAACAACACCTAATAAATAGCGAAGCGAAGGTTGTCGCTTTCAAGTCGGTTGTTCTGGTGAGAGTATTCCTGTGACTAATCCTTACCGCCTATTACTACTGGAGAGAACATATCTAGCGAATAGCTCAGTATCGTGGAAACAGCGATATCTGTGGTCTAAATATAAAAAGTGCCTCCGTATTTATTTAAATTGTATACATATGTTTAAAGGATGTATTTGAATAAAGTATTTTAGCCTCCAAATACAAAATTAATTTAGTTTTATTGAAATAAAAACCCAAAAGTAGTCTGATTCCGGTACAGATGAATGATGTTTTGAGAGCAAGGAAAACACCGAGTTTCGATGGGCTAATTTACTTTTGCTAAATTTTTGCAACCACAATTATTAATTTTTAACACCCTTTGGCACGCTCTTGCGTGTCCTCCGGAGGTGGTCTTCAGTATATCGCGTGGATGATTGGGAGATCGCCGCATATGTTAAGAAGGGATTATGGTGAATTCTAGAAGCGCATTGAACTCCTGATCACATTCAGGTACTGTCATCATGTCATTAATATGTCATTTTCACGAAACTTCCGTGCGACACTCAGCTGTTTCTCTTTGTTTTGTTCTCAAAATTGCTTTGCTTGAGCGCATCGACTGCGGCACATTTCAGCATCCTTCACTCCTGCTCCTGATGTTCCGTAGCGATTTTAATCCATTCCCTTCCTTGCAAGATTTCTTAGGTGGCAGGAAGGTATCAATATTACGATGAACCGAAAGAAGTTGTCACTGAACGATGAAGGAACTTGGCGTTAGGAGTATTTAATGAAGTAATGGGAAAAAACGGCACCGCTGTTTGACAGTTGTTTCTTGTTTTTTATGGAGACCATGAAAAGTAGTTTAAGTCTTCAAGTCAATTGAAAAAAGTGCAAGCAAGTATTTCGATAATCTTTTAACAATAAAACTTTATATAATTCTGGATGAACCTCGTACCATTTTTCAACATAAAACCAAATTAACACAACCGAGTAATAAATGAGGGTGAAAAATTTGAGAATGGGTGAAAAACATGCAAGAAAACCGGTTTAAAGAGAAACAGATTGACTTTTCACACACCAGAAACGGACGGACGGAGTTAACAAATCGCTTGGGTTACTGCGGAGGGATTGTAATGAAGAAGACAGCGTGAGACGCCAAAGTGAAGAGCTATTATGAGCTTAGCTGATAGAAGAAGTAAACTCAGTTTCGTCAAACCAATCTGCCAAAATTGTAGCCTGATAACATGCTATAATAAATTCAGATTTAGATTCCTTTATCAATTGTTGATACTTGCAATGTTATTACAGTTGCACAATTATTTTCAATGCAAATTTAATTTTACGGCATTTTAATCCACTGAAGTGATATGCAGAAAAACAGAATAGTCAGGGAGTATTTTGGAACAAATAGGTAATCATACCATAATGTGGAATATGTTAGAAGTAAGATCGATGTATCCAACTTAACTTATATCTTGTCATGGATTACGTGTGAGAATATCTGTCTTTCCTAGGTCTATATCTCTCGATAGATATTTAGCGGCAAAATCTTTGACAAGCATCCACCGGAAAATTAAACACTGGACTAAAATTTTTTCATTTCATAGTAAAATAAATAGTAAAACTACTAGTGGTAAAATAAATAATAGTAAAATAATAGTAGTAAAACTAAATAGTTTTTATAATTAACGAATAATCATGAAGGATAATACTATCAAACGATATTCGCCATTAAAACATTAATGTACTTAGTGATAAGGAATAAAACGCGAAAAAATAGGAAAAGGGACTATAAGATATCATCTGAGACGCATAGCCAAAAATATTTAAATTTTTACAGAGATAAATAGAAATGCCTTATCATCTTTTTAAACAAAATTACGAGTTTGGAAATATTTCTCAAGAAGCTCATATCTTTTTGATTAATCGTCCAAATTTTTATCGGCAAATACGAATTTTAAAAAACTCCCAGCACACCGAAACACGGGGCAGTCGCTAATGATTTTTTCCCTTTCTCCCGACGAAGCCACGTTGGGAAACCGTGACGGCGTGATCTACCAGAGTAAGCAGCGGACGGCTAGATTTATTAACGCCCCGCTTTCGCACGCCCGCCATCTTAAGCATGATTAACCTTTAAGGAGAGCACGAACTCCTTCCCAAGTTCCCCATTAGTTAAAAATTCTCTATTATTCCATCACCAGCACCGTGTGCATAACTTATAAGATAGGTATAAGTTAACCTTAAAAAAAAAACTCTCCTCTTGAGTATAGTTCGGTTGATTTTCAGGTCGTGAAGTGTGAAAAACCTACATATTTATATAAATGAAGCAAACTTGAAAAATTATCAGAATAAATTCTACCATCTTTAACTATGTATAATTCGAACGCACTCATTTGTTCATAACATATGGTGTTATCTTCGAAGTCTGGCCTTATCTTAAATAAACAATTCATGGTCGTTCGTACAAAATGTGTATTTACTGGCTTCCTTTTTCTATAGAACCAATTATAGGTCGTGCAAAAAGTGAATAACTTGTTAAAGGCTTAAGTTTTTATTGACATCAGTGATTACCGAGTCAGTCACTAACAATTTTCTGCTAATTTTACCCTGGTGGATCAAAAAGGGGGGAAAGAGCGAATAGAACTCGACAATCCCGTTCCTGAATTAATGTTTCGCTTTAGTTTTGTTCAAATAGTCTTCCCGTCTGGATCTTTCTAAGGTGTGCACCAGAAGGAAGAGTCAGAATATGGAACAGGTAAAAACCTTTGCTTATGACTATGGGAAGCTGCTTGGAGGAAAATGGACGCAGCAGCAGAGACATGAGGAGAAAAATTACACTGGCGAAGGAATAGTTGGCAAAAAAAAAGTTTATGACAAGAATTCTAAATGAAGAAGAACGCCGATTCTATTTTTGCACATTTCCAACAGAAACTTCAATAACTTCCCACCTTTCTTCCACTCATTTATTTTGGCTTTCTTCGTTAAAAAGTTCTTCTGCTGCTTCAAAATCTAGTGTTTTCTCTTTCTTTATGTTAAAGATTGTTCGATGTTAAAGCCATGTTCTGATTCTGAAAACCCCGTTCCACATTTATTCTGCTGAATTTTATACCTCACTTCATAGCACCATACTGCTCTCCGCCAAATCCACTTCCTCCTCCCGAAAACTAAGTGAATTTACGTTACGACTCTGATTCTTTATCTAAGCCTACTCAAGGTGGATGAAGTTTTCTCGGGTTGACAACCGGGTCAAGGGCTCCATTGTGGCCGACGTTTCGACCCTTGAGTCGAGCGTCGAAACGTCGGCCATCGTCATGCACTTTTTCAAATTTAATTCCAACTCCCATATTTCACACCAGTTTTGAATCGCATTAAGGTCCTTCG
>WURS02089598.1:0-50630 GCA_011762765.2 Rhinocypha anisoptera | reverse complement strand
CATGACTTTTGGTGACAATATTTTAAAATCTTTTTAATGAAATGATCTATTTTCAATGCATTTGTGGATGGATTGATGCAACTACTTCATGGCTCATTTTCGCCTACTTTTGGCACTGTTATAAATGCCGAAAGAGGCGAATTTAAATGACCGATGGCTAAAACGAGTGTGCGTTATAACGAGAGATTTTTCGTCATTTATCAGCTCTTGTTATAGCGGACTTCTACTGTATATACTTATTGACGTGCCTCATACCATGTTTGTACTCATTCTGTAGTCATTTTGGGCAAATAAAACATTATTATTTTTACAATTAGAAGAAAATTCAAGCAACAATCTTCCAATTATCACTCATTAATACACAGAATAACATGATGTGTACAACTTATTGGCAAAGTGAAATATATAATCTTTGTTACGAGAAAACAGAAAAAGAAATCACAAAGCCTTAATTTGGCAAAGGATTAATGTAGACCTCTCATATCCGTGTTGTCTCTCTGGTGGCTCATTAGGGTAGAAAAACAGCTGAGAGACAATAAATGCAGTGCCACCAAATAGCAAAGTCCCATACTAAGCTCACTTTGAGGGCAAACAGTGTACTTTCCTCTGAAAAGTAAGTTCTCAGTGGTACCAATAGTATTCTCGCACTATTATAGTTTAAAATAGAGAGCACCTATAAATTTGAATGCAGCTCATTCACATGAAGACTGATATCGTATGGAGATTTTTGCAATTGTCACAGTTACGGTCAGTACAGTTAAGGGTAAGTCAGTTTAGATAGACAAAATTCTATAAGATAAGTTTCATAAACAATGCTTTGGCAATAAAAGACACCCTAATGTGTATCTTTATGCTCTAGTGAAGCAGCATTTGCCAATATGGACAGTGCTGCTTAACTGAGAACAATCAAGTGCTTAAAACTAAAGATAGAGGTGGTCACCATGGCTGATGGGGGTTACATTAAATAACTTAGCTCTGGCAAGGTCATACAACTGACATGCCAAGTGAGTTTTTTATTTAAATTTTTATAAGATTTAATTTTTTTTAAATGGTCAATTCATCTGGATTTAAGTGTGGAACCCTGTAGAATCAATGGCTTTTCATATGCTGACATAACACTTACTTTTCTCTGCTCTTAAAATGGCTCTTTAGTCCCAGAGGATAGTTTCACTTTGGCGGTTTGTAATATCAATACAAAATGCTCAAACGAATAGAAATTCTGATAGAATCGGAGTCATACTTTTATCAAGATGTCTGTGAAATTTCAAATATTTAATTTCATTTGTTTATGTTATTCTATTCAGTTTAAAAAAATGGAGTTTCTCAGTAGGTATGTAACTTGGACACATGTAACAAACAACTTTTACTTCCATTTAAAATTTCTGTTGCATTCCAATTAACTTTTTAAAACTTAACCTTCCACAATAATTTAAGTGAAATCTATGTGTAATGAAAATCAGAGCCTAACAGAGGCAGGAAATCCTTGGCTTAGATTGTGTGGCATTGTCAGTATGGATAGTGTCATGAGCTCTCTCTGAATTCTGCCTTATTGGCAATGGCTCATATTACTGCCTGTATAGGCAATACCACGCAATGTAAGCATAGTCTTTGCCACCATTATTCGGCTCTAACTTTCACTAAAGAAAATTTGACATAAAATATTGTGGAAGGTTGTTATAAGAAGTTAAATGGAACACAATAGAAATTTTAAAAGGAAGATGAAAGTGTTTGTCAGGATATGTATATATGAAGGTTTATTATATCAGAATTTCTATTCATTTGAGAATTTCATATTGATATTACAAATCTCCAAAGTGACACTACCCCACCCAACTCTAAAAAAACCTGGGTCATGACTATGACTAAGAACTTAAAGTTACTTATATCATAAGACTATGAAAGAAGTACACAATTTGTAGTCCCTAAGGTTTTCAGTTAGTTGCACATAAATTTAGAAAATACTACAACATATGTTTGGAAAACTCCAAAAACATCTTATCTCATAAAAATGGTATTTCAAATTTGATTCCCCAAGCAAATTTAATCTAATGGTATTAATAATAAAGACTTCTTATTGTAATTAACCTTTTTCATGCATTAAATTGTTTTACTCTTAGTAAAATTATTTTATTACTTTTATAGCTTATTTTATTGAGATTCTTGCCTTGGGATTAAATGCATATGTTTAAATATAATCTCTTATGACTAGAATCTGTAAACATGAATCTTTAAAAATTGCTTGTTTTTTACCTCCTTTTAAAACAACAACACATTTCATTACAGGGGTTGTGTCTAACACTGCTGCTTCTGGCCATCTTTAAGAAAGCACTACCTGCCCTGCCAATTTCCATTACCTTTGGTCTTATCTTCTACTTCTCAACAAGAGAGTTTGTTAAGCCATTCACCGACAGCTTGGCTAGTGAACAAGTTTTTATCTGAGATTGCATTTTAAAATAGACTAAATTTCTGGACTCACTCAGCACTGTTTTAAAGCCTCATCATTTATGATTTTGCAGGAAACATTGTTTTTAAATAATCTAATTCCAGTGCTGGCTATGTTATTTCATATTCATATTTTGTCTATTTCTGGATGAAAGTATTTTCTTGTTTGATATTGACATCATATTTTCCATTCAAGCTTGCCATGTCAGATATCTTGTTTATCATTCAAATGGTTCATATTTCAGTCGTGGTATAATTGTTTTAAGGGTAAATATTATTATCACTATGCTTCTATTTATGTCTAATTGTCATTAATTATTTTCCAAAGTTGTCACTTTAAAAATATTTATGATGTGATCTAGAGTAGATAATATTGATTTTTTAATTGTCTGTGTGACTGTTGTGAATATATGTTGTTCAAAATTTGTTCTCTATGTTTGATGAAATAATGCAAAATAAAGCTGATTATGAGCTGTTTTTTAACACTATAAAATGTTACTCTGAAATTTTATTGCAGCTACAGGAGTGGTTCTAGTCCTTGCAGCCAATTATTTTGTAATATTTTTCAAAATAAGTTATGGATGATTCAGGTTAATTTAGTTAACTATGACAATATGATCAAATTTAATTGATGTTTCTCTTTTAAAATCAACTCAAAATTATAAATGATGCTGGCCAATAACCTCTGTGTAGCACACTCACTGGATAACCCAAAGGTCATGATCTGGAGTCACACCTTGGGAATTGTTGTTGTGTTCATCCAGTTGTGTTTTTCTTGGATTAAAGGATGTACTAAATGGCAGTAGCTATCGATGCACCCTATAAAAAAAGTACCACTATTAATAATGAATTCGCTAAAAACTCTCAAGATTTTATAATCATGTTCTATTTGCATGATTACCAACTAATCCCTCCTCCACCACACATTTACTTATTACTGTATCTCCTGCAAGATCTGCATCACAGTATGGTTTTAGTTTAATATTTTATATCCAGAATTGCAGAATCTTATGCCAAGATCAGGGGCACCACCTAGATATCTTAATGTTCTCTTCATATTTAACCCTTTAAGTGCCTAGCTCATTGCTAAAATTTGTGCGAAAATTGACAGGCTATTTTACGGAGAAATGCAGAGTTTTCAAAATATAACATATGGTACAAAAAAAAGAGAACAGAAACATAAAATATGATTTATTTCATTTTTATTTACATTTAGAACCATTGAAAAAAGAGTTGCTGAGAGAGACGTTGGCACTTAAGAGAAAATTTGTCAGCGACATTGGTGCTCAAAGGGTTAATACATCTTGTTTTGTGGGTTTCTCCATATAGTGGCTCTCATAACTTAGGTACTGTATGTGTTATGTATGGTCATGTTTTACAGGTAAGATACAAAAGGCTTCCAATCATTTCTCTATACGGAAAATCCATATTAGTCTCTGAATCTTTATTTATAGCACTCTATAAATGAATTATGAAAAGTTACAGGGACTGTTACTGGGTTTGAGTTCATCATGTGATATTTTTGTGAAATTATTTTAATGTATTTTTCTTGATTTACGTGAGTACTTTCACCTAATTTGTCAATCTCTATCCCTAAATACATTTTAGGTTCTCATCTAGGTATTGTTATTTCAAATTCTTAATTCAATTTCTACATCAGTTTCTTTATATTATGACTCTCTTTCCCACATACAATACTATCATCTACATGTATAGCTAAAATAATAGCATTTCATAACTACTGAAAATACACTAGTCTCTTTGAAGTTGTATAATTTCTTCAGGTTTTAGACAATTTGTTATTTTCCTGTTCCAACTATATGGTGCTTGTTTCAGTCCAAACAGGTCAACACTTTTTGTAATATTTGTGCTGAGTGTAAGAGTGATTAAATCCATGTGTAACTTTCATGTACCCAAGTGATTTTGATCAAAAAACGTAAAATTTTCCCATTAAGGGAATGTTGGAGCTTTTTTAGTGTTTGGCAATGGAGAAATGTTGTTAATATTTTTGGTGTCATTTATCCATGTTTGTTTGTATGCCATAACAACCATAACTATGCCACATACGAAACTAACAATTTAAACCATTAAACTCAATAAAACAAATCTCTAGAACAACCATACATGCATGCATTAATAGTTAATTAACTGCTGGGCAGGTTAAAATATGTAGCATGATTACTGGCTAAGCCAAAGGTTGTGGGTTCAAGTTCTGTCTTGGGAATTTGTTTTCGTCTAATTGGGTTTTTCTTTGACTTGAAATGGTGGTACCTTAATCTAGCTGTGGTTGCATCGTATGGAAAAAATACAATTGGTACTATTATGAATTAACTGCTCAATCTCCCATTATCAATATCTTCTATAATAATGTTTGGATTCATGATATGACAAGAATAATACATGTTAAATTCAAAATTAAAAATAATATTAGATTAAACATTTCATTGTAACAGTTACAAATTCAGTTGATTCTAAGATTTTGGAAAGTATATGATGCACTAAGGCATAATTTTATATCTCAATTACAACACTAAATAAAAAGATTGAAAAGGCACGTGTAAAAAATTATTATTTATGCCTCTACACTGCTAGAATTCCACATTGTTTGTTATCTGCACATAATGCATTAAAATCTTGTAGAATATCTTCAAATTAGGAAATTGCAAACTTCACTGCCAATTCAAATTATGACTCTATTGCTATGCCCAACATGGATAAAAGTCATCGTCAGATAATTACCAAGATTATCCAAGGTATTTTTCCTTCCGTTATGATTAATCACAGTGTATTGCATTGGGGGTAAATAGTGGTACTGTTCAAAATTATTTGCCCAACCACAGTAATCAGTTTTATGGTTTGATATGTGAAGGTAATTACTCACCCTATATCTTGCTGCAGTACTTGTGCAGTATATCATGCTGAGTTGTCCAAACGACCCCTACTAAACAAGAAATCAGGAAAGACTATTAGAACTGAAGAAATCACAGGAGATGGTAAGAACCCATTGTTCCCCATTAATTTCCCTGTAGGGTATCAGATTCCTCATTTGGAATAAAAAATGTGACAATCAAAGCCAAATTTGTTATCTTGTGCCATGGCACTGGAGACCTAAACAAATAAGCTGAGAATCTTGCGATTTTTCTGTGATCACACAGTATTTTTTCTTTTCTCAGGGTTAATAGCATTTTATTTTGTGTTATGGTATTGATATTTCGTGTTTCATTATTCAAATTGTCTCTACATAGGTACCTATAAGGGAAACGACTATATTTTGTCAGGTCATTTGCTTTGTAATGCAGAGGAGGGTTTAATTTTATCATAGGAATCGTGTTTTGCTAATAAATAATGTGAAAATGGATTCAGAATGTGAAAGTTTTACTTTCGTGCGGTATTTGGTATTAATGATGAAGCAGTTAAATCATGATGCAGTTTTAATTATTTTATTATACCTACTGCACAGACTAAACTATCCTACTGTATAAATCTAATGGAAGTTATATTTTATAATTTGGCCCATATTTTTCATGTTTTTAGTTTTCGCCTTAATTATTTCGTTGCATATTCTCATTTACAATAGTATTTGCTGTAATTTTTATTACTGGGTGATATTCCTTCAGGAAAATTCCTTATTGGGAATTTTACCTGCAGGAAATCAGTCCCCCCAAATGGATTTTTTCCTTTAGGGAATTTTCCTCGCGCCAATTTCCATTATGGAAATTCCATGCCGCGATTTACGACAGGAAATACGTTGAATGACTTTCAGCAAAGAGACTATAATATATATACCATACAAGTTGTAATTCAAATAACTAAAAAAAAAGGTTCGAAAAACTGCTTAAAATTGGCGGCGAACGCGGCGGCACTTGAATACGACAATCGAAATGCGTGATTGTTTTTGTTTGTAAGTGGTGGTTTTGGAAAAGATATGAATAATTAACAAATATTTATTCTTGAGGAGATGTGTAACATTAGATTAATCTTTCTTGTGATTTTATCCTAAGATTCCTTTGATTTTGTTTTATTTTAAATCAAAACAAATATGAACGCAGTTTTGTTATTACGCTTTAGAAATTTAGCGGAAAGTTTAAGCAGATCCTATTTAACTGGTTGTCGAAATATTTCTAACATAAAATCGGAATTATCCGCTCCAAACCATACTGACCTTGGTCTGAAGTGTTTCAGTTTTAGTGATGACTTTGACGACGATTCTAAATTGCAATTTTCTCGTGACATGCTAGTAATAAATAACTTTGTAACCGAGGAAGAGGAAGAATTATTAATGGAAGAATTGGCTCCGGTGCTTTCGAAGATGCATTATGAATTTGACCATTGGGATGACGTGAGCAATTTTGTACATTTGTTTAAGGATGGCGTTTTCGGTCTTTGTTTCCTTTTTGCTGACATTGTTTAATCATCATTTTAGGCCATTCATGGGTACCGGGAAACGGAAAGGCTTAATTGGACTCCCAACAATATGAAAATAATTGATCGAGTTAGGAGGACAGCCTTTCCATCTGAGACTTCTCATATACCACTGGTCCACGTATTGGATCTTGCAGAAAAAGGATTCATTAAACCACATATTGACAGTGTCCGGGTAAAGATGGCAGAATATGTCGTTAATCTCTTTAAACCTTAGTAACAATTGACCATATTAATCTACAAGCACCAACACAAGTCGATTCAATTGAATTTAAATGTAACATAGGTAAGGTAAGTTAAATGTAAGGTAGATTTTTGCTGAGCTCTAGGTTAGATATACCTAGCTTCATCTTGACTTAATCCTACTTGAAATCTGCATACTTCCTACCACCTATCATTCTATTCTATTTAATCTAAAATTTCTATTCTCTTCCTACCTATACCTCTCGTACCCAACATTCTGCCCTCCATTACAGCCTCCAACAACACATAGCCTCTAAGTACCCTTTCCTGCCTTTTTTGGGTTTCATCCAACTCTCCTCTCCTCGCCAACTATTCTTAGCACTTCTTCATTAGTTTTCGTCTCCATCCAC
Organism: Rhinocypha anisoptera; assembly: GCA_011762765.2. NCBI lineage: Eukaryota > Metazoa > Arthropoda > Insecta > Odonata > Chlorocyphidae > Rhinocypha > Rhinocypha anisoptera. The sequence goes on along the minus strand of WURS02089598.1, from coordinate 43,173 downwards.
TTCACCTTCTCCATCATTCACCAAACCCATATGTCAGAATCCTCCAAGCTACCCTCATCATCCTTCTTCATGGACCAGCTTTCAGATTCAAATAATGCTGGTCTCCATATGAGTTTTCACTATTCATTTCTTCATGTGACATTCATCAAATGATCCAATTTAGTAAATGCCTCTTTTGCTAATGCAATTCTTCAAATTAATCCTGGTCACTATGTCTACTTTCCTCTATGATGATACCCAAATTAGTAAACTTTTCTACCTTTTTCAACTTTGCCCTTCTAGTGTGATATTTAACTTAGCCCTTTCCACTTCTTGAGAATGTTATTATTTGCGTTTTCTTTCTGCATTATATTTTCATCCCAAACCTCTCATATTGTTCCCCTAATGAAGTCAGCAATGTCTACAGTTCTTTAGCTAAATTACTTAACTAGAGCTTGGTTAATTGTGAATGTGACTGATCTCACCTCTGATTACAATTTAAAAAGCACAGTTGACAGCGGACATGCCTGCCTAACAAGACTCCCCATCTGCTGCCCTTACTTGGGTGGCCAGAGTCATATACAGGTTTTCAATGAGATACCTATCCTTACAATTCACTCTGATTTTTTACAACACTTCCATCAGCTTTGGCCACTCTAATTTATCATGATCGTAGAGTTCGCGACTATAAGAATGGAGGTAGACTCGAGTGGGTGCATCCAACTCTGAGGGTTTGAGCTCCAAAGAATTGAAATTCATGTGAAGTCAGATTGTATGAAGAGTTTTTTTCAGCACAAGACTTCTACAGGCTTCTGCCATTTGCCATTGCCATGAGCGACGTCTTCCCTTTGCATCTTCAAAGTGACACCCGCCTGAATCAGAGCAGGGTTCAAGTATATATACTATAATGCGGGTATCATGGCATTCGTTCATCACATTGTTGAGGCTTGGAGAGTGAGGGGGGATTCCTATATGCTCCAGAACGACGATAGCCCTGTCCAGAGACAGGAGCGGCCCACAAAAGTACCATGTTTATCGTAGAACCAGATGTAACAAGATTCGCTTACAATAGAGCCACCATATCCTTAAAACCACATGTAACGTTCCCCCCCTTCTTCTCAGGCAGAATCTTGCGAGCCAAGTGCAATTGATCTTGAAGGTCATGACTTCCGCTTAACCTTAGATAGTTTCCCAAACTTTTCCATGTCCCAACACACATATTACAATTTCATCACACACACACAGTTATTAAGGGGTATAATCACTAAATTTCTCAAAGTCCACAAAGCATATGAAAACATCCTGATTATATGAATTGCATGGTTTCAGGTATGATATAGTGGAATTCGGACATTTGAATGATGTGGAGATGGCAATTTTCCAATGTTAAAATAAATTTTATTTGACTGGTCACTACATCTTCCGGTTTCTGAAGATGATGCAGTGACATCGAAACTGGTCTAATAAAATTTATGTTATCAGTGGAAAATTCCCATCTCCATAATCCTGATTATATTCTATATTCCATTCAATGTCCTCATTAAAGCTATCAGATCTTGTAGGGAAATCTTTATTGTTATTATTTTGTTGGGAAAAATTTATTCCTTACATCGCAAAGTGAATATGTAGTAGGTAATGAGGGAGTAGAAAGTTATAATTTTCAGACTGATGAATATTGTTCTATCACATATCTCAAGAGTGAGTATTGGTAATGCATCTCAGAGCTTTTTTGAAGAATAAATATCTTGTTAGTAAATTTGGAGTTTCCCCGAATCAAAGGTCATAATTCAGTTGTGAATTACAGAATGCATAATATGTAAGTGGGCAGATGTTATTTTATATTATTTAAGATTTCTCAATATATAAAGTGCATTTGTGAGTTTACTATAGACAAACAAGAAGTGGGTGTCCCAGAAAAGTTTACTGCCCACATGCAAACCTAATAGTTCTAGGGTGCCACTAGTTATAAAGTCATGATTTAGGTTTAAGTTCCACTCTTGTTTTAGGCAAGTTTACTGGGAGGTCTCGAATGGTTATATGCAACTCTGGATGAAAGTATTGCCATAAACAAAGGAAGGAATCACAGGCTGTTTCTGGGCATGTTGTTAATCATTACTAAAAAAAGAGAGTCCAAGTACATAGATCTTGATAACCCATTGCTTGAGCTGAATAAATTGAGATCTTTCACCCTTTATTAGTGCACATTGCTCATGCTCTGTCAGATAAGAAGTGAGAAATTTTGATTCAATGTCTTTTCTGCTATAATATTCTAACTTCTGAAGGAGGAACTCATGTGTCACACAATCAAAAGCCTTTGAAAGATCACATCATAGTAAATTAACTAGGACTTACGTTCAGAACACTACTATTTTATCATTTACATAATCTAGGGTAAGGGTTGTGAATTTCTGGGGACAGAAACCAATGCATCCTTCATTTTTACCCCTAGAATTGGTAGCATATGCCTGAAGGTTATCTGTAGCATAATGGAGCATTCAAAATACTAGGTATACATTAAGTGTGCAAAGAGTTTTTTGAATAAATGGCAGCAGGATTCTTTTGAACAATCATCATTTCTTTTATCTTAATCATGACATAAGAACCTGAGTTCCAACTAAATATGCTATGGACTCATGGTAAATTAACTCATGATGCTGAGTGATCACATATTAGCCAACAAGTCCAAATGTTACAAATGAGAAAACAGACAGCAAAAGTTTAGAATATAAATGAAAAGCATGAGCATCAAAAGAAAGCTGAGTCAGTATCACAATATGATGACCATAAAAATATTCAGTCTGAACTTTCCTTCATAGTGGTGGCAACTAGTCTTGCCAAAGTCATGCACTTGTCCAGCAGAACTATAAAACAGTTTCACTTCATCATTTAGCCAGTTTCTGAATAAATGTGTTCAAATGAAGTAAGAGACCAGTATTATCAAGGGTGAGGTTTTTATGAATACATGAAAATTGGATAAATTCCATGTATATATCAGAAAACGAATTAGGAAGGCCATTGATAGAGTAAATAGAATTAGGTACATGAAGCAAGTATCTCCACTTTATCATAAGATGAATATATCATGCCATTATTCTGAACCATAATTATAAGTTTTCAAAAAGTCTATGACCTATTCATATATAACTACCCTGATGCCAAATGTATAATTTTGTTTACTAAGCAGTGCTTCATTATTTACGTGGAAAATTGGTTTTAAGTAGTTCTCCAAATCATCCTGTCATTCTCTTCATTCCTTTTTCTTTCCTAACACTAAATTCTGTAATTATTTGCCTCTCCTATCTCATGTCCTTTGTTTACAGATCTACCCTTCTAAGGGCTCCTCCAATACAGTCATCACTATACCATAATGATGCCTTTACATGTGTGCTATTAGATTTCCTTTTTTTCCTTGTAGGTGTAACCCAGAATTATTGTCCACTCCTCTTGAGTTCTTCTTTGTTAGTCATGTAGTCTTTTCGATTAATTTTCAGTATTCTTCTACGGTGCCTCATTTCCAATGCTTCCAATCTTTTTTTAACGTGAGCTTGAAAGTAAGGATAGCTTCTCTTTTTCCTATTCTTCTAAATCCATCCTGCAACTCAATGAAATACTCTTTTTTTCCTCTTTATTCTTTGGTATATTATCCTAGTCATTATCTTTGACGCGTGTCATGTCAGGTTGATGATACAGACGATTTTGCAAGTATCTACCCTCTTCTTTTTAAGTATTGGGATGATTATGTTTTTCTTGAAGTCGCTTGATATTTTTCATCTTTTTCTAACTCTAACAAAACATTACAGTTTTGTTACATGATTTGTTGCAAAGGGAAGTGCCAACTGGAACAAATAATGCATACTAGGATATGATAGGAAATAAGGAGAGAGATAGAGGCATCTGAAAAGTTGAATACATGAATGGTGAGGAAGATGAAAGTATTACAATGCCGAACAAGATGGCAGGGTTACCTTGGGTGTAATGAACTCATCGGCTAACCCATTAATAGTAGGTCTGAGTCCCACCTAGCATGGCCATTATGTTTGTTCCAAATGGTTATTTTCTGTAATACGTGAGGTGTTAATGACTAAAGACAGGCTAAGGCCGAGACTTTGTGGAAATCCATGTTGATAACAACAGAAATGAAAACTTTGCATTCCACATGAAATATAAATTTATTACTCAACTAGTTTCACTACACTTTAGCATGAAGATGCTACAGTGTAGTGAAGCTAGGTGAGTAATAAATTTATATTTCGTGTGGAATGCATAGTTTTTATTTCTGTTGTTAAAAATGATAAACTAATACACATAAATACAACTTGTGTACAGTGAACAAAACAAAGTTTAAGATAGAGTGTATTAACCCTTTTAGTGCCACCTCCTATCTCCTGGTATATGTGAAAAAATGGGCTTTTTCGTTGTTGATTTACTCATTTAAATATATGTATGTATATTAATATCGATTTGTTAACATCATAGTTTTTATTTAAACCCAAACACAGGGATAGTAAAATATTTTATTTATATTTTTTATCTCCTGAACATTTTAAGAAAAAAATATTTATTAAACAAAAAATGATGCAATCTATCAATTAATATAAAATCTATCCACCCATGGCACTTTTCGCACATACCCCTAGGGTTCACTGACACTAAAAGGGTTAAAATGACTCAGAAAAGTAGTCTTTTACATCAAATAAATTTTTTCTAAGTAGAGATTCTTTCACACAATGTTTTAAGTTTTCTGAAGGGACACATTTTAAGTTTACAGGTGATTGAAGGGTAACATACTGGTTAAGGTAGGTTTTTGATGGGTTCCTGGTTAGAGATACTTCATCTTAACTTAATTCCTGTTCTAATCTGCATACTTCTCATTACCTACCTTTCTATCCAAAATCCACATTCTCTTCACATCCCTACCTCATCCAACATTCTTCCCTCCTGGGAAATTTACAGGTAATTTGTTAAAAATCTTTGATGCTGAATTTAGTGATCCATGCTCCTTAAAGCTGCTATGGTAGTCCCTTAAAAATATGTCATTAGTGCTTTAAGAAAGTACTTTGGGCTATTTTTAGCAAATGAGGTACAATTAAGAATATACAGAGAGGAAAAAGTTACAATTTTATATTTTTGAAACTTCGGTCTACCTGGGGACCTTCGGACATGCATATCATGGCTTTTACTACATATGTATGAAGCGGATAAATAAGTTTTCTTAAATAAAAAATTAAACATGACTTCTTTGCTTGGCAGGCAAATGGTTAAAAAATGGGAGAGGTGTCTGTAAAAATGTTGGCATTCCAAAATCTAAACAGTTGGAAAAAAAATCTGAAAAATTTTACATATCTGAAAGAAAACTTTAAATAATTCTCCATTGACCCTTTTTCAATGCCCCCTACATCTTACATAAGCTGTATTAGGTATTGTACTTTATTGTTTTTTCCATCTTGGATAGAATGATATGTGGTGGGAAGTATGCAGATTTGAAGAGGTATTAAGTAAGAGTTAGCGGCAACAGTGAACCGGAGACTCATCAAAAACCTACCTTAATCGGTAGATTACCCTTCATCATCATCTATGTATCTGGTACCATTTTGTTTCCTTACTCCAACCATTCTTTCTCTTTAACATCTACATTAACATGCATTACATACAAACATATGCATAACTATATGTACTTAAAATAATTTATCTTACTTTGATTTGGTCCTATATAGACAAAAAGTAATTAATAAAACAATACTCATAAACAGCATAAAACAATGCATTAGATGAGCACAAAAGGAGAGACTTGAAAAAATCACAATTTTTCATCTAAATTTTCAAAAACAATATAATATGCTTTGGTTAGAAGAAGTAGCTTAGCTCTATTTTTAAGTTAGTAATGAAGTAGCTGATTTTATTGAGTGAGGAAGTTTGTTATAGAGGGCTGAAGTTACATGGTGGGGACCTTTCAGACCCAACTTCAGTTTGTAATTATTTAGGTGAATGTCGTGTTTTCTGCAGGTGCCATGCATCATTCACAGGAAAGAGATCTGGGTAGTTTTTTTTACAAAAACTACTCATTGGAAAATAAATACAGAACGGAAAATAAATACTTCAGACAAAGTTCACTGTGGAGGCCGTCACCTTGTGGAAATCCATGATAGATTGATGGTTTTTAAAAAATAACTTTTACTTCAGAATCAGCATTAATTTTTACACTTTTATGGATTAAATTTCTCATATATTTTAACATAATTTAGTAATTTTGCTTAGATTTATTACTTCAGGCCTGTTAAACAGAATTTCTCTTATGCAGGAAAGATCTTGGCTTCTTGCAAATCATTCAGCCTCCTTTCGGCTCATTCAAGCTATTTAAATGCAGTTTTATGGGGATGCATTTTTCATTGATTTTTGCTTTCCAATTTCAGTTTTGTGGTGATACTATCGCTGGAATCAGCCTCTTATCCTCATCCATAATGAGACTGATTCATGAGAAGAAAAAATCAAAATGTGTTGATGTGTTGCTTAGCAGAAGGTCTCTGTATATTATGATGTGAGTGCAAAATAAACCGGAGACCATTTTTGAAATTATTGTCTTGATCACAAAAATTAACTTAATTTAATGTTTTCATAGGGGCACTGCTCGTTATGACTTCACTCATGAATTGCTGGAAAAAGAGAACTCCATTTTCAAGAATGAAAAAATTGAGCGAGGTAGAAGACTGTCTATTATTTGTAGAAATGAGCCGTTAAAATAAAGTAAATCGCCTGTTATTCTTTCATAATATTACAATTTCTCCTTGACATCCTGACATTTGATGGAAACAATATAAATGTTAGTCATATCCTATGTACACATTTTCATTGGAGTTCATAGCTTAGAAATGATTTAACTTTAGTTGATGAACTTAACAATTGTTGTATTCATATTATAATTGAATAATACCATGACTAAACCAAATTATACAGCACATTTTGTCATAGAAATCCGAATTCCCTTTTTTAATCAAGAGTGATCAATCAGACACATGGATTGAGTATCGATTAGTGCACAAGTATTGAAGATGTGAGAGGATCTGTTTGAAGAATATACACTGATGTACTCAAAAAATGTTGTAGGAAGAGTTCTTGGGTTTCCCACGATGTCCACTGGTTTATTACCAACAAAACTCGAAACTCTTCCTATAGTCTATTCGCCAGGAAAACTTGAATCTCTTCACAAAAAAATGTTTTTATTTTTTTGTGTTCATTAAAAATAATGGCTAGTTAGATGTGGCAAATCCACTCCTTTTTTTTACCATTACACAGCTTCAAACATTGAAGTAACTTACTGGAGAAGAAAACTTAAGTGAATTTCACTTACAAGAGATTTATTCACGGCTGGCTTTTGGCAATTTATGCCATCATCAGGTGAGAGTACAGAGTTTTTTCACCCCCGGTCGTAGAAACCAGGTCGTGAATAAATCTCTTGTAAGTGAAATTCGCATTAGTTTTCTTTTACAGTATGGAAAATTTTCGTAGAATTAACACTGGAACCTCACGGTTTGTTAGTGAAGTATCAGACGTGATTTGGTAGAACTTGAACATAATGAAGAAGAAACCCTGCAATTTTCGGCAAAGTAAATATTTACTGTGTCCCAGGTTTTAATGCCATAACATCATATCGAGGAAAAGGAGCTCCTTTTCCTTGGTGAATTTATGTAAAGAATAAAAATATTAAAAATTTATTCAATTGCTTCCAGTACAGCAGTAGAAGAGGTCATCTACTTATCAAACCCAATATACAATGTTGCCTATTGAATTGTTTTTGGAATTGAAAATATTTTCTCCGAAGATATTCCTTAAATTACCTACCGGGAGGGTTGGGGTCACCACAACGATTTCGATCTCAATTTAAAAATGAATCGCTTGAACATTGGAGGTACGGGAAACGCTAGAAATAGAAACAAATGAATCCGTGTGATTTGAGTTGACTTTAGTCGAACGTTGTGTGGTTGTGTACCTTATTTACATTGGTTCAATGGTTGTCGTAATTTTCTTTTTGTGGTTTTTTTAAAAATTATCTTTAAATATGTGATTGATGGAAATTCTACTTCTTGGAATTGCGATACAAAAGTTATCAACATCTTCATTTCATGAAAGTTTCTGTCGATCTTAAACGATGGCAACTGCAAAGTCAATTCTTTGGTGCTTCAATACTGTCTCTGCAGAAATCACCATGTTTGGAAAACAATATTTGATAAAATTCTAGATCCAGCGTTTAAAGCATATTGAGTTGCTACTTTTATTAATGGCTACTTATCTTGCCATGGATTTGGATGAATGCGAGTACTTTGTTCTCCTACTACTCGTAGTATTGCCCGTCAAACTTTTCTTTGGGCTTTGGGCCTGGCTTGGATGGGAACTGTTCAAGAATAATTGATTCCGGACTGAGTATGAGGCTGTTGGAGTACTTTTTTCCAGTTTGTACAAAAAATGTTGTATTGAGTGACACTCAGTAGAAGTGAACCATAAACAAATGAAACATTTGGTCTTTCCACATGCCAAATATTTCATCCGGTTTGAAAGTTGTTACTTTGTGGTAACAATCTGAATTTGGTAGCGAAAATGAAATTCGTCGTGAGTTACCTTTTTACACACGTCGAATTACAATTGCAAAATATATTAAATAAACTTTTTCCGTTGTAAATCTAGTTAACTTAATTTACTATTATTTTGTTCATATCGGCTGATGACACTTGTAAATAAACTTTATTTACTCAGAAAATGTGTTATCCATTTGGCATAAGATGCTGGGAGACGGAGAGTCCTTATTTTGGAATTGTGGTTGTGTTTTAACATCACCAAAAATTTTTGGCGAGGTGAAAGGGAATAATTGGGTTATCTCAGATTTATAAGTTAAGGGAGGCGAATGACCACTAACTGTCTTGGTTGACGTAGACAACGAGTGTCATTAATGCACTGGAGTAACTTATGATCGGCTTTGATCAGAAAAGTTACATGCAAAATGACCTAAGTTGAAGCACTTACAAAAATCCAAATAATTCTTACATTGAAGATCAGCGACCTGATACTTTAATTTTCACTGCTTTGTGCAGGATCGTTCTTGGACATTTATATGTATATCAGTTTCTGTCGGGAAAAATATAATCATTAGGGCGTTAGAATTTATACACAACCTTTCTAGTCTGTGGTAAAGTAGTTCACTACTACCATTAACAGTATCAGTCAAATAAGAGTATGCTGCCATATTTCTGACATCTAGACCTGAGTATGTGTAATTTATTAGTTAAATTTGCAGTTGTGGTTGATTTTCTATTTCTTTATGTTGTAATTATTGTGTCAGCTGATGGAATTCAAGGAGCTGTATTAAGTGTTTGGAAGAGACTTTTCAACGATTTTTTAAATTTAACACTTTTTGTAACTGACAGGGGACCCCTTTTACAAACATGATTTGAACTAACTTAATCCATAAAATGTCCTTTGTTCAATGATGCATAAATAATTGGTATTATATAACGCGAATACACATAATAAATGCTGGTAAAGGATCACTGGCATAATTGTGTGGTGAAGTCGCACTTGTACCAGTGATCACTTGATCTTCAGAACTGCTTTGGTCACCTTAAGATGTTACCATCGCCTCACAAGGAGGTGAAATTGGATATTTCCTATCCTCCAATATAGGGGCCTTTTCCTTTATTATTCGGTACTTTGGGCTATAATATTATATGACCTTTTCTGTGTCTTTTTATGGACCTTCTTTCTTAAATTCCTGGACATAGTATTGTTATTACTTATCAACAGGATAGTTGTAGTCTCATATTCTAAGGAATCTGTTTTTCCTGATAGTTATATGCTTATTACGAGTATCTTCGTTAGTCACATCAAACCTTGAATACTTAAAAGTTGGACATTTGCTTTATTGTTGGTTATGATTTCAGATTAAGGTCCTAACAGGTTAAGTTCCTTTGAATATCATAACTTTTGTTTTTCTCAATGATATATGAAATATATGTTTGGCTAAGGACATGCAACTTATGGAGGTTGAAATGTAACTTAAGCTAGTAGCTTGAACTTGAGCTGTCTTTTATTCTAGCTTGGCTGTCTCCGAATAATAGGGTAATAAGATTCTGATTATAATTAATCCTTATTTCATGTGTTATTTCTCTCTTATTCTCTGAAGAGGTCATCAATAAATAGATTAAATATTGTGATATACTGAACCCTTATCTTACCCCTTGCTTTATCAGGACATCTAATGGTGTTACTTTACCAGTATTGACTATAATATTTGTGGTAGAGAATTCCAATGACATTCACTAAAAGTTTGGGATAACCCCATGTCAGCATGATGCTCCAGGTACTGATTCTGTTTACCTTCTCATAGTCAAAAAATGCTATGCATATTTCCAACTTGAACTCTCCTCTTTTTCGATCAATTTTTTTATTTTAAAGACATTGTCAATAGAGGATTGCCTTTTCTGAAGCCAGTTCGCTCTGGCAAAATCCCCTCAGAAATGACATGTCTCTTATTAATCATTTTACTGTGGTCTTAATTAGATGTTGTGTTTAGTAAATTTATTCCTCTATAATTGCCTGTGTCACTTCATGACCCTTTTCAAAACAGGTGTAACTTTTTTTTGCCATTTCCCAGTTCTGCGGTATTTTATATATCAACCAGCACGTATTGTACAAATGATGCAATATGAGTTTCAGTACAATACTTCCATACTTGAGAAGTTCAGAACTGATACCATCTGACCTGTGGTTTCCTGCTTTTTATTTCATTGAAGGCTTCTTTCAATTCAGCTAGATCTAATGTGTGTGCAGTCACTACCTCTCTCCTTTCCATATGCATTGACTCTCATGAGGATCAAACCATATGTCCTTGAAGTGAAGTATGCATTTATTTTGGGGTATTATAATTATGTGAGGGATATCTCTCATTCTGATTTAGATGTTTTGTTAAAGTTTATGCAATTTCTTGTTTTCCATGTAGGTCACGTTCCACCCTACTGAAAAATGCTCCCCAGGTGGTTTGGTGTATGTACTATTACAAGGGTGGACCAATAAATAAAACAACAGTTTATGTAGCAGAAAATTTAATAGGTAACCTTTTTTTTACTACGAGAAAATAAAAGCACATACTTGTGCTATTCTCTATTGCTTTTACATGACTTGGTATAGTATATGGCTGTATGGTATAGTTGTTTGGCCTTCTGTGTTTTTTCTCTGCAGGTCTTATCTTTCTCCTCAATAGCCTCTATAATCTTATCATTCCAGATTTGTAACCCTTTCTGGTCTTTATTTCTATTTTTCTCCCTAAAATGCCAACCTCTATTTTCGAAAGAGGATATTGCATATGAATAGTTAACAATACACGTGAAAAATTGAGCTTTATTTGCAAAGAGACCTGTACAATTACACATCAACAAAAACTTACATATCCATTTCTTTGCCTTTTCGAAATCCGATCTTCAGATGCCCAGCTGGTCCAGAGACCCAACAAGGGAATTCCACTGTTGCCAAAGGTTTTCATACCGGGAGGGGTGTGTCCAAGTGGAGAGATTATAGCTACAGCAAAACCGTTGCTATTTATTGCTCGCCCCCATTCAGAATAGCGATCCACGCTGTCATAGAAATTATTGCTCCAAGAAATTATTTCGATCCCCTATTCAGAATAGCAGCCGTTACTGCATTCTGTATATATTTTCTCATTCTGGTGTTCACATTGTTGGCTGTTGGTGTCAGTTCCAGTTTGAGTCAGAGGGAAATTATAAGAAACATGGTTTATAAGAGGTCTTCCAGATTATAGAGGGTCCGCTACCTGCTAAACCTTTGCCAATACTAAAAGGGAATAATGCTGCTCCTACTTTTCTCTTACACAGTCAACATGAAAGAATGAGGCTATCATGCATCATAAAGCCATTCTATGTATTCTCAAATACTGTAGATAAACGTCATCTCGAATGACCTGTTGAAATTATGAATTGAAGTATATCACAATTTGAAGATTAAACTTTTATATAAATAAATTCAATAATACTATAGTTTATGATTTGTAAGGTATTGTTTATACTGAACCAAATCACCAAAATTTACATCTTTATAAGACAAAAATGTGCACCCTTAGATGAACCATCCACAGCTTATTGTCACTTATCCTGATTTCTCAGTACAACTTTCTTGCAAATAAAGCCAAAGTCACGTGGTATCTATTCCTTCAATATTCTAACAAAATTTACTATTAGCTTCTTTCTACCATATTAATCATTGGCTCTAGAACATTTCAAGATGGCAATTACCATGCAAAATATAACAAAACAGAGTTTTAGCAAAATTAAGCTTTTGAAATGTAAAAGTAGTACAGTAAACGAAGTACAAGGCCAATATTTCACTTCTTTAAATGTGATTTTTTGTAAAATGGGAATTCATTAATTAGAGGTATTCACCAATGCATTTACTTAGGAAGTTGGCCAGGACCATAGCATTCTTTCGTTAAATGGAATATTTTGTTAGGCGGAGGTACGTTTTGTAGAGGTTTTACTGTATGTTGCAAAATTCCTCAATCTCCACCCATTATTACTGAGTTCTTCACCTTCAGTTCCTGTGGCATTTATTATGGGAATATGCTCTACTCTGGCAATAAGATATCCAATATTGTTTTTGCTTGACATTAATTATTTGGTTACTATAGTTACCTCTGTTGAGTGTAGCCCACTGATGGTCAAATTTCTACCATCAAACTAGTTTTGCTGTCATAGTTCTTTTGTTAATGAATGAATACCCTTGTATTCCACCTCACCATTTTCTATCCATCAGGGTAGCCACCACATAGCAGGTTCCTATTGTTTTCTCTATCACATTGCACAACATGACATAATTTTTCATTTCCTTTGTACCCTTCAGTTTTTTTATATGTCAGTGATTACTAGTGTGTTACTACCACCATACATTCTCATTTACAAAACATTTCTTGAGTTTCAAACATCACTAAATATGTCATTTAATAATAATAATTATAATAACAATAATGCTTTATTCATGGAATAAACCCTTTTTACAAAGTAAATTATATTAATTTCCACACACAAGCACACAACTCTTAATTGATTAAAAAATGAAATGTGTTCAGAGTAACTTACATAAGTGCAGTAATAAATTCGTTATAGTTACATCAAGAAAAAATAACCTAAATATATGTATTAAAACCCTCCCCATGAACTACAACTTCGATATGGAAAGAGGGATTGAACTTTCAGATAATCCTTAGAACAGTGCTGGATGGAGCAACAATGATTAGCCCCTGGTAGAATCACTCAAGCCAGATAGATCGCAAGAGCTAGAATAAAGGTTTTCGAGACAACATCGGTTCCCCAGTGAGGAGGCTGTAAAGATACCTGATTCCCAGCCAAGTGACCATAAAGCATCTGTGTCACTTTAAAAACACCTTGTATAGTATTTTTAATGCAATACCATTACTTTATGGCCACACCACAGGGGATTGGATGTCTTTGCAGCTCTCTCTTTCTATACAAAATTTTCAGAATGTTAAGGGTAGAATCAAAGGAGCAAAAATCCCTAATACCAAATATAATCTGCCAAAAATCCAAAACTTATTTTCTAAAAATGCAGTAAGTCTACACATAAATGCAGCACAATGGAGTAAAAACATTAATTTTTACTCGAGTAGAAAAAATAAACTATACACCTCATACAACTGCAGGTTTGACCTAGCTCTTTGGCTGATCTCTGAAAGTAATGGTTGATGAATGATCATACAATGAACATTCTATTAGTTTACAAGTTTGACAATCCACAATTTAGGAACTAAAAATAAATTACTTTGTCATGCAGTATGGATTATGTATATTGTCCTGCATGTAAAGATGAACTCTCAAACAGCCCATGAATTTTCTTGTGACTTCATCTTCATTTGTTTCACATAGTGTATCTGTCCTTCAATATTGGAGTGATATTTTCTTAACCAAAATTTCAAATGGAGAATGGGTACAGAAATTCCTTCTTTCATCCATATCTGTGTTGATTAATTGATCAAGCTGGCAAAATTTGGAAGTTAGATTTGAATCTCTCTTATATTGCAATGGATCAATTTCATTAAAATTCTTAATAGTTTCAACTGATATAGTGTTTACTAGAATTCTGAATTGTATCAACAAAGTTCCTTGGAATAACATAATTTTCATATATTTTATTTGGAAAATATATTAAAGTGCACAGTTAATTTAAATTTACAAAATAAATAATCAGATAATCTTATTTCTGAGTTTCACTTTTAATCCCATTAATGATTTTATCCAAAAGTTTAACCCTAATAGCACCAAATCATTTTAAGAACAACACATTTTTAGAATAATTCAGCATCTAAATTTAAAAATATACTTTGACCTTGAATGTCCACTTCTTTATTCTCAGGCGGCATTTGATACCTTATAAGCATTTTATCTCAAAGTCATTACATAGCAAAAAAAATGTGTATATATATAGGAAGCACTCATCATTTTACTGTTTCAGTTAAATTATTTTGGAAATATACAGACCAAAATTATAACTTGTAGTGACAACACCAAAAAGCATTACAGCAAGTCATTATTAAGCTGAAGACAAATAAATGCAAATTTTTAAACAGGTAGTTCACTAATTTAAATTTAGGGACTAGTTTCAATGTAAGAGTCCTTTCATGGTAAACACTAGTACCTGGCTGGCAAAAATTGATCAGGGAACAAATATAACATTGGCATCATCTGACACAAACATGACATCTGTCATCATCTGGAATGGTAGCTGTTAAATGGGCTGTGCATATGCTCTTACAAAATAAATCATGCAAAGTTCATATAATGAAATGAATTATGTGATCTTCTGATCACTAGGTCATTGGCATTGGATATTGTGGGATCTATTCTTTGGGAGTGAGAAAGTTTTCTTTAAGATAATTTTATTTAAAATTTGTACATTAAATCTTATTTTGTGATGGCGTTGAATTTCTGTTTTCCAGACCAATATTTAATTACAAGTATATATGCAGCCTGTTGAAAACAATTAAAAATGGTATTTTCAATTGTAAATTTTTAATAATAATCTATCAGTTTAAACATATGTTATCTGGAAATTTGTTTTTTAATAGTAAGATTATTCATTTCATAAAAGAAAATTATTCCAGGAAAATTATTGTATATGTAGGTAAATTATTTAGAATTTTTAGTGATCATACGATTTAACTTAAAAGCTATCTTATCAGCTCAAAGCTTAGGTAAGATATGCCAGCAAAGAATGGCAGATGGTGATAATGGATTTATATTTCTTAAAATAAGAACCCTCTTTGTCTTCACATTTTCAATATAAAATTAATTACTATAAATTTTATTGGTATTACTATCAAAGATGGAGTGAAATAAGTTAGACAAAGTAAACCTCAGCAAGGCAAGGTTTTTGTTCAACAATGAGCTTCTTTTAACCACTTGACACAAGTGCAAAGGTAATTGTAACAGTTAATTGTACATATTTCATTCATAAGCAGGGGAATAAGGCTTTAGATGTCAATACACCTTTTCAATCTATTACCACAAATAATCTAAATAGGCAGTATTATAATATCATGGCAGTGTTTTAACACAACAACATTTGTGAAGAAGTCAAAAAGCTTGCACATATGGAAACTCAATTCAAATATGAGTCCATTGATCTTTCAATTCTGAGTGCTCGAGTAGAAACACCACATTCACTTGAAGGAAAGCCCGGATTAGAGGAAATGGCAACATTACCACCAGCACTCTCTCAGTTGATTGATGGATGAGCTCAAGGCAACACATCCCTGAACTTCCTTTAGAAGAACTTGTACACTCATTTGTCTGTCACACAAGAATATTCACAAACAGCCTAGGCTTCAGTCAATTAGCTAATAAGCCAGTCTTTTTTCCATTGCCCATTTTACCCTCTTCCTCGAGGGTAGCCTCTTCCTCTATTGGTGGTGAATGATGGGCGTCTCCTTGCTGTGAATTCTCCTACATCAGGAATGTTGGGACCCTCTTCCCAAATTCTTGTCTTCTTAATACATACGGCACATCTTCCAATTCTAGTTCTAAGATCGCCTGCTTTCAGAGTTTGCTGGCGAGGCCGTGAGAACATTTGAGATTCCTCAACAGTAGCAAGCCAGTAGGAATGCGCAGTGGCAAAGTAATTGCATCTTCCTAGGCCATGACATTCAATAAATGGTGATGCCCGGAAATCTTCTAGGCAAGAGCCTGGTGACACCAGTGATTGTCCGCTTCCTTCTGCTCCCGAATCCGTATGCTAAGAAGTAAGGAATAAAAGATAGGAATCTGAGAAGGAGTGCTTCGTGAAGTAAATTTCTGTTAGCCTTCTCCTCTAATAATTTTTGTGTAATCTCTAAGGGTTTATTGGTTATGAAAGGTCTTATCAGTTCATTTGAAGTAGTAGTATTTTTGTTTATAGGGTGCTTCAATGGCTATGGTAATTTCACTCCTCTTCAATTCATAGAAAAAACCCTGCTGGACAAACACAACACCCATGCCCTGGGCGGGATTCGAACCCGCAACCTTTGTGTTAGCCAGCGAGTGCTATACCACCAGGCTAAGCCAGTTGGGCATTTGAAGTGTCATTTATAGCCAACATTGATAGAAAAAATATTAGGTTCAGGGCATGTAAAAATGCATCCTATTTCTGATAAAATGATAATTGTATCACCATGGGTGGTGTTACCAATAATTTATTCAGTGGAAGCAGTGACCTTGTAAATACTCTAAAATATTCCTCATTTATAAAAGACTAATATGAAGGTAGATATGACATCATGTATATTTCTTATATACATATCCAGACAGCAAAGAGATATCTAATAGATATTGATAGGTAGATAAATTGACATCTATTGCTAGATCATCTATGGATAAACATGATTTAGATAACTATTTGCTGCCTGGTATATTTCTCCAGTGATTAATATTATTATTTTATTTCAAGCATCGGATATGAGGCTGAATATTAGCATTGAAAAACCCAAATTGTAGATTATATATGCTTCATAACTCTTTCTATGGTGAATTTCAAATCCCCTTTTATGTCATAAACTCCATTCCTACTTACCATGAGGAAACTGTACCCAATCCAGAGCTCATCCCAACCAGATGGACAAGATGGTATGGCTATTGACTGACTGTGGACTGCTATCACTCTTGTTGTAGCTTCACACACAGAACACCTTTAAAAATAACAAATAATAATAATTTATTCATTCTGAAGACTATACAGATATAGAACCCTTAATCAGAATACAATTGATTCATAATATTACAAAATTACATAATGATGCATACATGTTGTTCAAGTACATTATCAGTTGTGTCTATGTGAATCTCATATTAATTTAGTGTCATGTCAGATTATACCTATGAATCAGGATTATAGAATATGCAAATGAGTGTCAAACAGTAGGTAGATATTTTCAAAAAAATATATGCTACTTAAAAGGAATGGCAACATGGGCATGAGTGAGCCATTAAAGCTCAGTTCTTAACAGTTGAAGCATTAAACTTACCTGGAAATATACTTTTTGATTTCTCTCGGCGAAATAGGAGTCATCATCATTGTCATTGGCTCTGCTGTACTTAGCCAGTAGCTGTAGTCATTCCGGCTTGCATAGTTGCAAACATTGTTCAAATTACAGAAGAGGAAAGGCATCACAGAAAAGCGCTGGAGGCAGCTGCCAGGTGTGCCTGGAAAATATATTAAGAAATGATTGCTTTAATACAATTCATTCAAAGGTTACATTTTAAATAACAGAGGCAAAAATAGTAGGAGTTTCAGAAAACAAGAGGCTGTTATTATAATTAAAATATTAATTTTTCCAAGCTATATCAAACATATTAATTCAAAGGTTTCTCTCACAAATACTCAAATAAAAATGTTATAAAGAATGTAAATCATGCTGATAGTCTGCTCATGAATTATAATTACCTCACAGTTGTTTTTCTGGAGGAACGTTACAGTTAGAACTGCTTCCAAAAGATTTTTTTCATCTTTTACGGTTTCTCTTACCTAGGTCTTGTCCATGGGCTTTAGCATTGCCCATAATGTGTAGGAGGGAGTAGCCACCCCACATCTGAGATGTTCCAGGAGGACATACAGGTTCAACACTGGTCTGTGAGTGTCGGGTGAAGAAGAAGCCCCTGCTTTTTGGTGGAGGGCCAGGAGGAGCTGAGTCACCAGGGAAACCAGGAAGACCTGCAAGCCACAAGCGATGAAGATTAAAAAAAAATAACTTTTCCCTATATTTTATGCTTAGAAAAATAATAATAATTTATTTATCCAATGGGTTTGTACAGGAAAACATAGGACATGTCAAGTGGGACAATCACAAAACAAAAAAAATAATAATAAAAAAGACAAGATACAATGAGTCAAAGAACATACACACAGTTACAGGAAAATGTGGATCAGTATTCCTGAAATTCATCTATGGAATAAAATGGATTTTCCAAAAGAAATTTTTTTAGCTTAACTTTAAACAGTTGAAAGCTATTTATAGATTTAAGATGTTTTGGTAAGTGATTAAACAGCACACAACCAACATATGAAGGACCTTTCGCATACATTCTAAGATTGTGGGAAAGTATTCTATTGTCATTGGTTCTTCTTGTGACATGATGGTGAACATCTTTATTCAGGACAAGACCATTGGTTTCTTTAACATGCAAAATAGCATAATAAATATATATGCATGGCAGGGTAAGAATCTTGAGTTCTTTAAAGAAATTCTTACAGGTAGTAGATTTGTTGACTCCAGCCAAATTGGCCTATTTTTGTAGCCTAAATAGTCTTTTCGTGAGATGGGAGTGACCCCATGCAACCACACTATATTTTAACCAACAGAAAATGTATGCATAATAAATAGATAAGGCTACCTGCACATTTGTGATAGCTATGATTCTCCTTAAAAGATAGCAGCCTGAGGAAACTCAGGAACAAATAAAGTCAATATGACTTTCAGGAAGACTACGTGGAAGAACCTCTAAGAAGACTAATCATGGAGTAATCTGCATCATATACTATTTTTTATGTATTGTGTAACCAGAAGCAAATCATATCAGATATATCTGGCATTGAATTTGGCGTAAACACATACAGTAGAATGAAACTGTTTATGGATGATACCCCTTATAGAAATAAATGTTGCAACTTTAACTAACCTCATACTCAAGACTGCCTTCTGAAAACAGTATCTGCTAAATTGGAAACAATTAATGATCTACTAATTGGTCTACCAATCACATTTGTTTTCCATAGTAAATGCTATCTGGTAATTTCTTGGAATGAATGAGGAGAAATCTAATGTAACTGTAGCTTCTGCTGTCAAATTTCTACCCTTATTTATTCTCAAAAATATAGATTGGAAATGACATATTAGTAACATATTCATGAAAAATGCAACAGTCATCATAATGACAAGGAATTCAATTAAATTGCCAGTCTTGGAATTAAAACTCTGTACATATAAATTCATATATCCTATGTTATTCTGCTTTGGGGTAGTGCTTATTTTGCCGGAAAGGCCATCTGCCTACAAAAGGTGAAACCTAGCAGTGAAAAAAAAAGTTAAAAAGCTATCATATTTTGAATTATTTAGTCGTCATCTTTCATTTCTCACTCATACCAAGTCCAAAAGGCATGGCAGGGAAAAATTGTGTAAAATATGTTATTTTTATTCAATAACATAACTTGTTTGGATGTGAATTCCATTTATTTAAGTATAAAAAAGTTTATCTCATGACAAAATAAATGGAACATATTTTGGAGTGATAGCTACCTCTGAAAAGATATGATGACTGGTTAGATTTTGGTTTTTTGGGATATCTTCCATGTCGGTTAATGTCATAGATCAGTTTTATTAGCATTCAAGCTAGCTTCTTTAGGTCTATCCTTAAGAAACCAGTTTTATTGATGGCAAGTTGTGGTTTATTCTACTGGCACAAGCATGCTGCTGACTAAATTATTCCATATAACAAATCAGCCATTCATTCTTTACATTTACCTTCAAGAGTTATAACTTGTGCATTAATATAGGTGACAGCATGCTGGAAATTTGGATGACATGTCTTGAATACAATATAGAGTGAAAATAGTTTCTGAGAAACCCCTAATAATTGACTTGAACATTGGCAGATTTAGAGCTTAATTGTTGGGGGCGGGGGGGTCAGACCAATTTCTTGTTGGGGTGGCAGGCTGTTTACCTTAATTTCTGCGTTGAATAAATACTTTTAAAAAATACACAATTGTTGAACTTTGTGTGATTTTGCTTCATCAACCATCCCGGGAAAATATTCAGATCCATTTATTTCAAATACTATTTTGATCAAAACATCTTTTGAAACAGTTTCAAAAATTTTATTTTGAACTTCATGACTTGTATAATTAAAGTATCATTTATATTTCTCCTTTAACTTGTAATATGATGAAATTGTATTTTGGTAAATAAATCCAAAACTCTTGAATAATCCCTTTTGTTTTTGGAAAATTCAGATTCATCATGACTTCAAATGGGCATACCTTTCTTGGCCAAGTACAGCAAAAAATGTGAATTAAAAAAAATATTAAAGGTTTACAGAAGTAACACATAAGAGGACAATATTTTTGCTACAAAGGTCGGGTTTGTTTACTAACTTTACCATAAAAAAATGTGTGACTTTCACCAGATCCATACTTTTTCTTTTTTCTGTAATATTTTTCCAGTTGCTCAAATCTTTTTAAGTTAGTGAGCTTTCTTTATTAATACAGGAAAATATTATACATGGATAACAGAATACAGCATCTATTTCACACTACATTCAAACCAATAAAATTTCTTCAAATAAACAGGTGTGAATGCTTGTCATTCATTTTTAAACTCGGAAAGAGAATATCTTATTTTTTATTATTATGATTTTAAGAACAAATCTCATAACTTCTACGTCTAAGCATTGCCCTGCAAACCGCTGCAAGGGTGTGTGGCAGGGGGTGAGCCACCACCAAACATTCACATTCACTCCCAAATGCAAATGTTAAGAAACACATTACACTCAGAATGAACCAACCCACATGCAAAATAAAATAAACTAGTAGAACATCATCCACAATGTGGGACAATGTTAGACATATGAATACTAATCGTTCCACAATAAATATACATATCATGTGGAAACAAAGTAAAATAACGTTTAATATGTAATAAAGGAAATGAGGGAAAACATGCAGGGTGAAAATAAAATATATACACTACTCTTCCTAAGGATCCCTAGGACCTAGTTTATTCTTATCTCTAATGGTTCGGGGGGACATTTTAAATCTATTTGTTCTACAATCTATCTCCCTGATTTTCTGGGCGTGATCTGATCCACCATAGTATGACGGGGTTTTCAATATACATTTAACCTCTTCCTTGAAGTAATCATCTTCAAATTTATACAATAAATGTAACCTATATTTCAGCCTACGATCAATGAGTGGTTCCCAGCCTAACTTCCAATAACTTTGTTACACCGCTACGTTATACTTTTTGTTTCAGTAATTTGGGAAGGGGGGAGGACAATTCCCCCCTTCTATCTCCACCCAGGAACCTGAATGTCAGTGAAGAATCATGCCCAAAATGAGAATCTAATTTGTGATCCTTATAGTGGAAAGGCAATGCAATAAGCATTGCTCTAACAAAATTATCATTAGAAAATCGTCTAACAGCATCAAATGGAACAATGTTCAAGAATGTTCAGCTTTCAATTAACTTTAAAACTTGGATAATTTATCTATAACATATTCATTGCTTAGCCTTAACATGTAGTAGCTCACCTGGAGGTCCCGGATTTCCTGGGTAACCATCAATACCAGGGATACCAATCATTCCAGGTTGACCTATTTGGCCAGCCAGTCCTGGTAGGCCTGGATATCCTGGGTCACCAAACAATCCTTTCTCTCCATCTCTTCCAGGAATGCCCATGCGACCAGGTGGACCCGGAAGGCCTGAAGAAAGGAAGATTGAGCAGGTTTTTATGTTGAAATAAACATTTACAGGGCAGCTGTTGAAGAGATAGTAATGTTTAACTTTGAAAGATCTGGCCTGACTTCTGGTTCTTAACAATTAAATAGTTGATGGAAGACCACAGAAGGAAATTTAGGATAATTTATTTATATGTTATATGTTCTGGAGCAGAAATGTAAGCCTTACAGCACTCAGACTGAATTGGTGGATTAAGGTAAGCATATAATATAATACAAGAAGCTCCTTTTCAGTTTTAAATCTTTGATTAATTTAAGCATACAAATCATTTTTAATTTTTATGTCAGGTGGTATGCCTTTACTCACATATCAAATATCATACATTATAATGTCATCAGTGGCAATGCCATCAATTACCTTCATCATATGTATCATGTGAGACTACTATGAAATATGCATTTGCTTTAACAATTATTTACTAAATTACTTTAAACACTGTAAAAGAACACAAATGTTAGTATTATTTTATAGTGTATATACCAATTTCTGATTATGCACATATTATTGATTTTATATTTTAAAGTTGTGTGTAACATTGCTCCTTTTTATTGAAAATGATCATGTTTTAGTGAATTTTTAAATTATCTTTTTATTGCGAATTACTGTATATACTTGTATATAGTTCTCATTTTGATGGCCAAAATTTTGGGGAAATACCAGGATCAAACAACACATAAGCAATAATATTGAGGGTTTAAAATTACATCTCCAAAACTTGTAATGCTTTCATTCTAATTTTATTATGGTAAGGTGGTTAAAAAAAGTGAGATTAGCCATCAGAAGTGATCAAATCAAGGCCCACATTGTGATCAACATAAAGACATGTTGTAGACTTAATCTTATATTCATCATTTTTTGCCCTTATTTCTACTCATTTCTCTTATATTATAAACTATAACTTTTGATGAGTCATATGTAATTCACAACATTAAGTGTGATATTTGATACTGATTTATGGGACTTCAATAAATAGAGAAAGAAAAATCTTCCAGTTTAGTCTTCATAATTAATATCCCGCAGAGAAATTCGGATTGAAATATTTACATTACAGTTATCCTTTAAGGGTCACATTTTCTAATGACTAAAAGAAAATTGTTGCTGGTGATAGTTAACTTCTTATAACCTCAACTTTATGTAAACATTTTAACCACCATTCATATTTCATAACACTCAGAAAAAAATTATTTAAAAAGTCTCCTTTACTCCATTGTGCATTTAACATCTATCATTAATATAGTCAATGAATCCTTTTAGTTTATTTTCCTAATAGTCATCTAACATGAAAACTTTTTCCTTGTCACCATGAGTATATTGAGCTTTTTCCTGTATTAAACAGTGTAGTACTTCATTGTTCTGGAAGCTGCTTCAACTTTTCTTTTTTATAAAGATCATGCCACAGTTTCTTTCACATGATTTTCATTCAAACTTTTTTCTTTTTCCTTGATTATCACCTCATGTCATTTATTACTTACTACTTCAATTGGTCAATCACTCACCTGGCAATCCAGGCTCGCCAGGATCACCAAGTTCACCAGCAAACTGAGAAGCAAAGGGAGATGGGTCTCCCTCATCTCCTTTGAACCCCTGAGGAAAGAATTTATTATTATTAAGAATGAACAAATTATACATGTGAACACACTCAAAGTATGTGAGAAATTGATATAATTAAGTTGTCAATAAAAGACACAGCCAGAGCCCAAGTTCAGAGATAAAAGTTTACTTCCATCTCAAAAAATTATGCCCCCTTGCATTAGGGGTTCTACTATTGGCCAAGATATTGAATGGTCCTTCCTGTTCCTAATCTTGCACACGAAGAAAATGTTTGAATGTGACAAATCATAGGATCTGCTTGGAATGCAATTAGACAAAAGGTAGAACAAAGATTTTTGAGGGTATACTTTCTGCTAATCAAGTTAATGTATACTGCAGATCAAAAAAGAATATTTTTGGCCAGTCACAAAATAGCCACGTGACATCTAGTTTTGCTTGGTTTAAAGGTTGGTTTAAAGCACCTTCAAATATGTGATTCACACACATTCATATTGATGTTTTGCCCTTGTAAATCCGGCAGCTTGGAGGATCCCAAAAGATATGATGTGCTAAAAAAATAATTCTTGCAAAACAAGTTACTACTTATACTTGAAAAGCTCTGGTGATTTGGTTAATATCTCAAGACGACAATAAAGTCGTTCTGAACTTAACAGTAAATAACATTTTAACACCTAATTAACTCCTGTTCCTTTTGCAGAATTAAATGGTTTACCTTTGGTCCTGGTATACCAGGGCGACCTGGAATCCCCACATCACCTGTGTCTCCTCTTTCTCCTTTGTATCCAATATACCCTGGTAGGCCAATGAGACCCGGATCACCCTCTTTACCAGGCGAACCAGGCAGGCCATCAAAACCTCGCAAACCAGGTTCACCCTGTCGTCCCTTGAAGCTGTAAGTAGACCTGCCAGGCTCCCCAGGGATCCCCTTTGGGCCATCAGGACCCCTTCTGCCATAAGAGCCTGGTAGGCCCCGCTTTCCTGTTAGGCCCATCCCTCCTGGATAACCTGCCATTGAACATTTTGTGAATAGTTATTACTTTTTTCATGTATGTATTTATTTTAATAGGTATCTAAAATTATTGAGATAAAATTCTCTGAGGAGGCTGTCATCTGGTGAAATTCCATAATGACACATAATATAGTTGTTACCTTAGATTTTATTCCACAGAAAAATGTAAACACGACCAGTTTTGACAATGATCATCTTATGATGATGATTATTGACAAAACCGGTTGTGTATACATTTTTCTGTGGAATAAAATCCTAGCTAACAATTATGTTTTGTGTCATTATCGAGATAGTCAATTTCGCTATTCCTGGATATCATAATTATGTAAAAAAAGGAATTACATACATAATATATTATTCTGCAACATTGAAAATAGTAGTATTTTTTATAGGGTGCTTCAATGGCTATGGTTATTTCATACCTCTTTAAGTCATAGAAAAACCCTTCTGGACAAACACAACACTCATGTCCTGGGCGGGATTCGAACCCGTGACCTTTGGGTTAGCCGGTGGGCACGCTACCCACCAGGCTAATCTTGTCGGCTACAATAAAAATTACATTATAACTTTAACACTTTGATTGCCAACACCACTAAGTAAATTATGTAATAATGTGGATTTTAAATGGTATTTTTATTATGGTCTTTTACAATATATTTAGCTAATAATCATTGAAAGTTTATGTATTATTAGACATGATTCTTTCTTTCTCTACATACTGATTAGTGTTTCTTCAAATAATAATTGTGGGTTTTACATTTTGCCATATGTGTAATACTTCACAAGTCACTCAAACAACTGCATTTAATGTTTTATTTCTTGCTAAAAGTAATTAAATAAAATCATCAATGAACAAATTAATCTTTCATATTCATGAACATATGAGTAGGATAGGAGTCAGAGAGGAAAACTCATTTATAGGACCTTATCATTGTCATAATTTTTTTCAAAGGGTGTTTGATTATCACTATTTAACAGAATTTGGTCATTTTTACCTAGATGGAAAATCCCAATGAATTTGACTTTTCAATAAGGTATGCTGAAACTGCATTCATCAAATTTGTAATCTGGCACTTAGATTATTTGAACATTATGAAAAAATAGTCTTTTATAAGATCTCTCTAAAATATTCAACACAATTAGCCATAATAAATAATAATAAAAATAATAATTTTTATTTGACATTAAGCAAAATACATAGCAATAGTCTTTGTCATATACAAAAAAAAGGAAAGATGGCACAGGTTAAAAATTAATCATAGGATTGGCACATTCAAGGAATTCAGTTGTAGAATAGAAGACCTTTGATAAAAACCAAGAGAATAATACTTTTTTAAATATGGAAAGGCTTACATGTCTTGCACCATGGGGCAATTTATAAAAAAAACGTATTTTAAGCACATGGAAGGAATCCCTGGTTTTAGATAGCCTGCATTGAGGCATAACAGATTCTCTATCGACCGGGTCATATGGTGATGCATGTTTACTCCAGTAACAAAGTAATTTAGATTTTCTTTTACTTCACATAATCCTCTATAGATATAATGACCATAAAGTGTCAAAATACCCAGCTGAACAAAAATAGGTTTACAGTGCTCCCTTGCTTTTACTCCAGAGATAATCCTCACAGCTCTCTTTTGCATTAAGAATAGGTCTTTTGAGTACTACATTGATTTTTACAAAATCTGCTCAACTGGTCTTCCTTATCAATATAAATACCCTTCTATATATCTAAACGGAATATGAACTGGCATATTGTTGGGTTATTTAACTTATCTAGGACGGATGGTGCATTATTCAAGAGATACAGAGTAGTCATGTGCACAAGCATGTTTTATTTAGATCACATACGACCATGCTGTAGACCGGATATTAGGAGGAGTCTTCATACAAAGATAACAGAACACTAACTAAAACATATCATGGTGGCAGTTTAAAATCACAACACATATATTTCAATAAAGTATACCATTTAATTGCTATTCCTTGTAAAACAAAAAATGGCTTCCAAGATGCTGTCAATGTTGTAATGAAAACAAACTAGTCTTGTCACAACAAACAGAAAATTTGAAAACAAAGTAGTAAACTCATAACATGTAATTCCACCCTTACTAGAAAAGGATTATTCCTTTTTGAATCTCACCCTTGTACTATTTTTAAGTTTCAACTATATTAATCCTTACACCCACCAATCCCTCTTAACTACACACCCATTTCCCCTCCCCCAACCCTCTCCCTCACCACTCCGTCCCAACCCTCCTCCCCTACTTCTTCTTGTATAAGTGCAACTAACTCTGTACCTTCACCTGATGATGACACAACGTGTCGAAACCTACATCGTCACACTAAAAGGATTTGTGGAGTTCATCAAGTGATTTTCATTTCCGTAATTGATAACTTCCACCATATCACGACAGAAAATATTACTGCTATATTAATCCTAATTAATTAATAATACTGATAACTAGTACAATTAAAACCTTTCTTTTGAAAGTTTCTAACTTTGAAAAGAAAGACTTCAGAGGCTTTTCTAGTTTTCATTTCACATTGAAATTACGAATATCAGGCAGTATATTTTATACATAAAAGTTGAGTTAGGCCTGAAATTATATCCAGACTCAATATGTATTGGTGTTTATGTGTTGTGACTATCTAATAAAACACTAAATTAATATATCTTACCCATATCACCAGGAAGTCCTTTGATACCAGGTGAGCTGAACCCTGGTGGACCAGGAAATCCTTTGGGTCCATCAAGTCCATAATCTCCAGGAGCTCCTTTGTGGCCTGGGATACCTGGTCTTCCAGGTCTTCCATCAAAACCTGGCTGACCAGGTTCACCTTTCTGAGCAGTTGAAAAATCAGGAGTTCCTGGAAGGGTAGGCATAAGTGATAAACTTTATAAATCTTGGTATTCTAAATTTGAAGTGTGGTGCCAAAATGATACTCAATAAACTTAACAATATACAGTTGGAAAAACCTCACAACCAAGTGATATCTTTTAATAGTTAATTCACGATAATATAAAAGGATTCTTTTCCAATTAAATCATGGCTTCTGTTTTTTCATGGCTTAAATACTCTACATAATTATTACAAGGAATTTGTCTTTTATACCTATCTTAAACCCTATCACACTGGATCACTACACTGCAGTTCAATCCTAGCACCCAAGTGTGTGAAAAGAAATTTAACTCCTGGTACAGAGCTTGTTTTCAGAATAGGCAAAAGTGAATGTTCCCAGGTATAAAATGTTTCCCCTCTTGGACCCTTCTTGGTAGGGTCTGAGACCTTTTCTTGGCAAAAGGAGACCAGTGACCTCTTCCGAGGTTGCATCAGCAATCCCTCTCAAAGCAGATGTCTGTGGTCAAATTTGTTAGTGTACCATGGTTTTTAAAAAGAAACTTATACTTCAAATTCTGAAAATGTGGTGTAAGAAATAAATTTGTTGTGATTCGCATGTGCATGAGCAATTTTTTATCAAAATTAACTAAGATTTTGTACAGAAGACTTGTGAGAACATACCAATGACTATTAAAGTTTAGTATTATATTACACACTCAGGTTAAAATAATTTATTTAGTCACCTTTTGTTATAGAATGAAATCTCTCTCTTCATGCTTTTTCCTACCAAAAAATCATTGTTCAGTGTCGTTAGTAGTTTTCGCATTTGTAACAGGATGAATAGGAAGTTGAAATACTCTCTTTGTGAGTTTCGCTGATAGTATTACGTCCATATGCATTGTAGACCATTGTACATGTAACTACCTCTGCACGAAAATGTCCTGGAATCCCAAAGGATTACTTCGCATTATTTCTGCACTTGATACTGGTAGAATTTTGTTTAAAAATGGTATAAGCTCAACAAAATTATGGGAATTCAGTTTTTGTATAACATTAATTGATTTTGTAAAAATGGTGTCTTTAAAACATACATGTCTATGTTGCCTCCAACCATTTGGATGAATAAATATAACTATGACTATTAGACAAAAAAAAAATTGACCGTGGACAAATTTAGAGAAAGGGGCAGCCAGACTGACTGAGAGTCAATTAATCACTGCCCGGGACTGAGGGAAGAGTTCGACACCCTGCAGAGTTAGGTCAAAATGGGAAGAAACTGGTAGATGGTTCGCATCTGGCTAAGACAAAGCGAACAATATCTTTGTCATTCATAGTGAGGGGACAGTACTTAAGTGACCAAAAAATTGGTCGTTCATACTGGGGGTATAATTTATAGCGACCAATGTATTGGTCATTCAGGACAAAAGGGTTAAGGGAGAGTGAGAGTCTTCACTACATATAAATAGTGATGGTTCCATCACTCATTTCAACTGTGAACAGCCAGAAAAAACTGCTGCAGTACCTTTGTGACCCATTGCTTTAATTGCTCAAGTAGGGTAGATTGATTTGTTATTCATCATCAAATCAATAATTCAGCTAGTCAATCAATACGTATACATACCAGGAAGCCCAGGTCTCCCTGCATCACCAGTCATTCCCGGTGTTCCAGGAATACCTGGCTCACCAGGCTCTCCAGTTGAACCCATATCTCCTCTTATTCCCTATTGACAATAAAGAGCATAAAAGAAAATATTGGAGCAAATATTTTGCCAGAAATAGTTGAAGTCTCTAAGCTTTAATGATATGATGATTAAATATGAATCATAATCTCAACAGTTTGCACATTTAGTAAGAAAGATCATGTAAAAATATTAAAACACAAAGTTCTTTGACAGGTTTCTTATTCTATTTTTGGAAACCCAAGCTTGCCATTTGATCGTATTAGTTCAAGATTCAACATTTTAGTAGGTTGGTTTAATTATTTTGAACATCCATGGTAAAACTGCAACATCTACTGTGATTTCTCTAGCGATAAAAACACAAATGTTAGGCCAAGGTACATTTACATAGTAAAAGTGAATGGTGTATGTTTTTAAACTGAAACACTAGTAGTGAGCAGTATCTTTTAAAGGGTCCTGGTGTGCCTTTTATAGGCTGAGGTCCTAAAGTTCACTATTTGTCCCACTATTGTTTTATATCGGTTTATAAAATTTCACTGCTTTTTATAGTATTGGGACTTATAACTGAAGAACAAAAGGGATATAGATTGAGCAAGGGTTGAATGAAATCAAGGATAATCAGCAAAAGATCTTTCACTCTTATCTTAATGATCGTGTGTCTATATCAATGACAATATGTCCAAGCCCTTACATGTTGAACATAGGGTTCTGCAAGGATCTGTGCTTGGCCCACTTTTGTTTCTGGTCATGATTAATAATCTTCCTGCAAATGTCACTTGTGAATTAATATTATATGCCATTAACACAACCATTCTGTATAATTTTGAAAACGTCTATCACTCCTTCAACTCAATAATGGCTGTTGTACAACAGTGGTTCAAGCGAATGGACTAGCCTTGAATAATGAAAAAACTTCATGCATCGAGCTGTGGGGTCATGCCACTACCACCTTCAATTTATTTATGCTACAAAAAAGAGCCATAAGGATCATTTATAATTCACATCCATTGGTGCACTGTAAACCAATTTTCAAAGTGTGATATATTCCGACTCTTTACAGACTATGCAGTGTAAAAGAAAATCTTAGTTTTTTTGCTACAGCTGAAAGTCTTCACCATCACAACACCAGAAAAAAACTAAAGACAAACTTGTTATACCATACTGCAGGCTGACTAAAACCAAAGGGTCATTTGGTATTCTTAAAGTAGAAACATTTTTAATATTCTACCACAAGAGGTGAAACATGTTTCTATGACTAGGTTTAAGAATTTAATCTATATTTGGCTTATCTCCAAAGCATTTTATTCCATGGATGAATACCTTGAGAGTAAAAATATGGACATTTTATTCTAATTGTTTTACTCTGTACCTATCATATTGATTTTGTCCTTAATTTTATGAGGGCTATTATATTTTTTGAATACGCAATGTCTGGTAAAGATGTTATTATTATTATTATCAGAAAGGGAAAGCATAAAAGTGAATGATTTGACATCACCATTAGCATTACACAAAAAAATTATTGAAAGTGATGATGAGATTTGGAAATGAAAGTTGGATGGATTCAAGTTGGAGGTAGTACTCATCAATCTAACAAAGTTCACTGTGGAGGCCGTCACTTGGTGGAAATCCATGATAGAATGATGGTTTTTTTAAAAATAACTCTTATATTTCCACAAAAGAATATTTTCTTATATTTCTTTTGTGGAAATATAAGAGTTATTTTTATAAAAACCATCATTCTCTCATCAATCTACACAATAATGTTGAATTATGGCCAAAGGAACTCATAATAATGTGTACATATATGATTTTCTTGCTCTGAAAAACCAATTCATGTTTACTATGTTTCTCATACATTATGAGAGATCACTCATAAGGATATAATTTGTAAAAAAAATAGAAATGAAGAGCCTAACCTTTGCTCCTGATGCTCCTGACCTCCCACTATCCCCAGGGACACCTTTTTGTCCAGAGAAGCCATCTCGACCAGGTTCACCAGCTTCTCCTTTGGCAACAAGGCGATAAGCAGGGTATCCAGGGGCACCCAGGTCTCCTTTTTCTCCCAGAAGTCCCATTCGTCCTTGAGGACCCACTGGTCCCACTTCACCTGGAACGCCTGGAGAGAAGGAATTAAATCAGGAGACTATCAGTGGAAGAACATTTTATTGCAGTTTTTTGGTACATCGACTATATAAATTATGTGAGGTCTCATGAAGTAAAAGTTATCTACCCTTAAGTATTAAATTATCAATAAATCCATAGTTGTTTCAAGGTGCAGAATTTTTTTAATAGGTGAATGGGTTTTCAGAATGGTTTTAAGAACAGTACACTTCTCTATATTTAAAGAAAACAAACCAATGAAAAACATATGACTCATTTTTTTTAAATTACTTGGAAAATTATCTTGTTTTGGGTGATCCTGGTGGTAATTCTGATGTTTAAAATTACTTTTATAATAAAAAAAAACAATAACTTACTAGTGAAATTTGAGGCAGCATCAATTATCATTTTGGATTTCAATTAACTGCCAAAATTATTATATACCTTAGAATGATCATTATTTTACTGGTATTCTGCCAGTTAGTGAGAATTTTCTGATGGTCTGTGATGATTTTTTGCTGACTAATATATATTATCACAGACTTCCAAAGTTCTAGAATTTATGAACAACCTATTTAATTTCAGTATTTATTACAATTTATCAAGTAAGAATGCCCTTAATTGGCACTTAAAGGCACTATGGGAGTTGATTTTTTAATACTTGTTGTGGGTTTGTAATATTAGTAGAGACAGATATATATTTATTGATTAGTAACGACAACTTGCTGACTTCTTTTGGTAAGGTGGGATGAAATTCATTTAATGGGATACTCCTCGAACTTTTAGGATACAAGAATGAATACTGTGGCAGTACAGTGTTTGATGGAAGGTTTCAAGCATTAAAACTATGTGACATGTTTGGGCTTGCTCATCTAAAACCAGACTTCCATTATTTTATAGGTAGTTACCAGATCTTTCATGAGAGATACAGCTTGTGAAATGAGAAGAGGAACTAGTTTTCACACTGGTGAATGAGGGAATTCAACATGCTGTTAGGACCTCATTCAAAAGTAAGTTTTATTCTCACTTATCAACAAACCTTTGAGTTAATATCATGTGAGAAGATAGAAGAAAATTAAGGGGATAAGAAGGGTTTAGAAATGAATAGTGGGATGCTGTTAGCTAATCTTTTTAGATTGAAATACTAATAAATGAATGGTTCATAATAAATGAATGGGTATCTAATTCCCCTCTCCAGGCATAATTAAGAGAGTTTAATCAAGAATTAAGAAAAATTAATCGAGAGTTGAGCACTCATTCACTCACCTGGCCTCCCTATCAATCCTGGGTTGCCATCATCACCTCGTTCACCTTTCACTCCACCCAAGCCACTTAATCCCACCTTACCAGGCTGCCCCTTTATGCCTGGAAATCCTTGTCTGCCTGAAAGGCCTTTAAGACCCTTGGAACCAGGTTCACCTTTGTGCCCTTTGATTCCTGGTTGGCCTACAACACCTGGTTTACCCTATTAAATGATAAAATATCATTAGTAACAATAATTTTTTTTTGGTAGGTAAAAAAAATTTTTTCAATAGCTTTGGCAAAGAAATAATTATAATAAAGATAAAGATTATGTCACAAGAAACTCCATAAATTCATTTTCACTGTTAAAGCATTCATTCAACAGGACATTCATAAAACATCATTTAAAAAAATCATTAATGCTGCAATAGAATTTGCTGAGCAGTAAAGTTTTTAGTTTTTTCTTAAAGCCCATGGATGGGAGGTGAGGGATTTTATATCTGTAGGTATCTTGTTGTGAACTGCAGCAAAAGAATGATAGAGACCTTTCAGGCCTAAGGTGTAAGTACACTGGGTGCTATAGATTTCATTTTTGGAGCATGTATCATGATTACGAAAATGAGAGTTAAAAAGGAAAAGATGGGGATAACATTTTATGGACATGACACAAGTGAGAATATACCTAAATGTATGGGAGGGTAAGAATCTGGAGAGAGGAAAACAATGGTTTACCACTATTTCAAATAGGTACTCAGCAGATGGCCTTGATAACCTGTTTTTGGAGAGAGAAGACCTTTGATACAGTAGTTGAATTACCCCAATATATGATAACATAGGACACCGATGTGTGAACTTTGGCACAGTACACAGCCCTTAGGGTATTAACAGAGACTAGATGTGACAATTTCCAAGTCATAAATATGCTAACAGAAAGTTTCATGTTAAGGTCAGAAATATGAACTGACCAGTCAAGTGTGTTTGCAAGCTGTAGTCCCATAAATTTAATGGATGAAGAGAAGGAGAAAACAAATAGGCAATAGAGTAGGAGTCTGGGAGACATTTTTTTATGAAAAGGGATACAAGTAGTTTTAGCCTCATTCAGATATATATTATTTTGGTAATATTATTACATTAGTAAGCTAAGTAAAGATATGAATCTATGTAATTAGGGAATCTATGTAATTAAAACAAAACTTTTTACAATAACCAACACATAACATATATATATTAACTTTTATATTATTTGCTATATTTATATTATAGCTATATTTGCTTAATTTCTATATTTATATTATAGCTATATTTGCTTAATTGCTATATTTATATTATAGAAAACTTTGCTATTATTATTTTGTGTGTGATGTACAATCTTGTCTATATTTTGGCAGTGATATTTTAATTTCCTTTTCTATTTGTATATTAACTGCATTAGAATTAATTCACCTATGTATTCAATTTACATCATAGTTGGACATCAGGCTTTGTTCGGTTGTTATCATATATCCTGAATGAGCATCCTTTCAATAAACATGACATTTTTATGCAAACTCATGGGACATGAGAATGAACTAGAAAATACTGACACCTAATTAGAAAATAAAAATTGTGTCTATGAAAATAATAGCAGCTTTAATGAAAACATAATAATATTGAAGGGGGGTTTCAGCTTTTCCTGGCAAATAGACTGCAAGAAGAGTTCTTGGGTTACCACTAGGCCCACTGGATTATTACCACCAGCGTTTCAATAGCTAAGTCTGCCATCATCTTCAGGTATCTCACGCTGAAGATGATGGCAGATTTAGCTGTCAAAATGACAGCGATAATAAACCAGTGGACCTGGTGAGAAACCCAGGAACCCTGTGACAAAAATAAAGTAACCTGAATGACTGAGTCAAAAACTGATTTGGTAAATTGAAGCACTTGGGACTGTTGGTTCTCTCTTTGAAAATGAAATGCTTGTGTGTCTATATTCATGAGACTAAAAGCTTCTGTCTAAAGAATTTCCTTTGATACAAGTGACTTTTAAAAAGAAATAAAAAATCCTGGACAAGGCAATTATTTTTGGTTGAATATATAGGAGAGCAGCATGTTGCATGTCATAAACAATTCCCACCACTGATATTTTATTATGAAAGCTGCTACATAGTACCGTATGACTGAATATACCCCCCTGCAATTATAACACCCCCCCCCCAAACTTTTAAGTCTCACTTTTGGAAAAAATTATTATCTTATATTGCCATCTTCTTTTTCAGTAAATACACGTTTTAATTAAAAAACGGACTATCTACCTGAATTAAGTGCTTCCAAGTTTAACTTGAATAAATATCTTAGAAATGTAATTTACGTTTAGTATTTACCTTTGCTGCAACTCCAATCAATTTGTCATAATGTAACATTCTCGTTTATTTTCAGTAAGTCTTTAAATAAATTTGGCGGTTATATAAATGTGAAGGGCGACATCTCTAAGAAAACCTACTTGATTGACTTTATATGACCCCTGGACCCGGTCGGAAACCCGAGAACTCTGCCACTTGTCAGTAAACGTTTATATTTTTACAAATTAGAAAGTTTTTTGGACAACTACAAAAATAATGACCCAAAATAGAAAATAACGTAATAATGAGAACATTTCAAACATTCTAGGTAGTATCATCACATTTATTATTTTAATGTATATTTGCATATTATCTCCTAATTTCCTTATTGTTTTTGGACACATATACAAAATTAAACGTTGGTATTAACTTTCGTTGTGCTCAAAATGGCCCCTCCATTACTTTTTATGGCAGACCTTTTGTCAAAAAAGGGGGGCTTACATTCAGTCATTTACGGTATATAAAATAGCTTACCATGGGTCCTGGGGGTCCTGCTGGACCCTGTAACCCAAAGTCACCCCTTTCTCCTGGGTAACCTTGGATGAGATTGGATGAAATTCCAGGCTCTCCTCTTGGTCCTTGGGCACCATTCATTCCTGGCAATCCATCTGGTCCAGGAGGGCCATTAATTCCTGCCATTAAAAATATTAATGACATAATAGGTTAGGAATAAATGAGTCTCAAGTTCAAATTTGTTAATTCCATTATATCTGATAAAATATGTTTTATATTCATCAAATCTATGATTTTACATCATGAAATGTAGTAATAGGAAAGATTTATAAGATTTTGTTATGAAGCATAAGGGTACATGATTTTGAATCTAGATATATGAACTAAGTAGATACATTTAGGCTAAAGGTTTTTGATATGTTAGTGTAGAACAGGTTGAAGAAAATATAATATGATGTGGATTACAAATTAACAAATATTGTGTTTGGTGGAGGAAAAGAAAACATTGTAAGGGGAAATTGAAGTAAACAGAAAAGTGGTTGGTAGGGATGGTGGGACATTGAAGTCAGTAATTCAAGGGTGAATATTGCATAATCTGGTAATGGGAAAGAAATTTTAGATGATAAGAAGGGAGAGAGAGTGGCTAAGATACTGAATGATGATTTACAGCAATGAAAAAAGATTTAGAGCAAAAAAAAACGGTAGAAAATTCCTTAGTTTTTCTAAAGATCACAGCAATATTGTGATGCTGAAGGGATTCCAATGAGTACTGAATTGATTGTCTTCCGTTGACTGCATTCAAAGAAACACTTTAGGTTTAAGTGACATTAATCTAAAGATGAAAACCTGAAACTGTTGTGAAGAGAAGGCACCCAACGAGGTGGAGCACTGGAAACCCTTCAGCACCACATCATGAAATACAATGAAAGCCTACACCAGAACATCACAACCATACGTAACAGTTTTCCCAATTGGTATGAAGTATAGCCCTGATCAGAGATAAAAATATTAAAATAGTTATTAACTTGTAAAACTGTTGAAGTAATTTATTTAGTTAAATATGTAGTAGTAAATTAGAAGGCAAGGGAAAGTAATGAGTAAAATGAGAAGTGTTGGAGAAACCTCATCCATTCTGGTAAACAAGGTTGACGTAAGACACTGCTCTCTTTACTTTATGCATGCATGTTCAAGTGGTAGTGTACTGAAGCAGTGCTATTTCTGAGAAAATAAGTTGTCTAATTTTTTATTTTGAAAAGATGTTAAATAATCAAATGTCTAATGAAAATAGTACTTAGTAACAGAAACACAATGAACCAGAATTACTTATTTCACTAAGTGAAGAAAAGACAGTGACTGACCTGGGTCTCCCGTATCTCCTTGAGGCCCACTGAAGCTGGAGTCTCCTGGAGTACCTCTGGATCCAGGAAATCCGAAGTCACCTCTTGGGCCCTATTTAGCGGCACATTACAAGAATTGATTTTAGATCAGCATATAAAGTTATTTTCAATTCCTCTCATATGATACACTTAAAAACATATTTATAAACTGAACAAAACTGTTTGTAAACTCAAGCACAACCTCCATACTTGAGTTGTAAATATATAAGACATTGTTACATGGTTGATGAATATTTCATGAGAATGACTACCTCTTTGGTCAATAGCATCTACCATTTTACTACCATTATCCAATTTTGGGTAATAGTTATGTCTGAGGTAAATAAGAATATTTACACTGTGACCATTACAGTCATTTTGCTATGACCAACAGCAAAGCAACCAACACCTGTGAATATTGTAAAAATGTGAACCCAGATTGATTAGTTTTATTCTTTAAATCAAAATTCAGGCAAAGGTGAGGACTTCGATGAATACTGTCTTAGTTGAGGAGTTAGTTATGGTGGTGATTATGATTTTGGTCAATTGTGCTAATAGAATGAGCTTTCCTGGGCAAAATTATTTTACATTCTGAAAACTATTGAAATAGGTACCTAAAGTAAAACCTCCCTAGTTGGCCACCTCTAAAACCTAGCCTGGATTTCCCTAAGTTGACCACTCTTCATTGGAATGACCAAAACATATAGGATATGACCACTCATCTAAAATTTGGCCACTATCTGTCTTCATTTATTATCACTGGCTAATATTTCTAGTATAAGGGAAGAAACTATCTGCATGTATATGCAACATCCTGAAAATAGAACCTTGGATGGTCAACATATAGTGGTTTTTCTGTATATGAAAGTGGTTGAAAATTGTGATATTCATATTGATTTCTACCATAAACAAATGGTTTTACTTGTCTATAGTTCAAATTAAGAGCCTAAACTCATGTACATTAAATGTAGAAAATCATATTTATTTTAAATTTAATGTTATTAATACACCAACATAGTATAATGGCTATAATAAAAAGTATATATCTTATTACAATATATTTAAATTCAACGATGATAAACTAACTATTTAGGAGATCAAATGGCTACTGGGGCTGCCTGACAAAGGAATTGGTGGAATCCATGTTGAAGGTAAAGGATAAACAGCCAATTGGGAAGGCCTCCCTGACTGCAAAAAGATATCTAATAGATATTGATAGGTAGATAAATAGATATCTATCAGGTATCTAATAGTTACATATATTATTGTCCAAAAAACAGCATATCTAATAGATAGCTACCAATAGGTATCCTTTATTTACCAATAGACAAGTCCTTTATTATACCTGATTGATATAATCGCAAAGCTCATTTGAATAAGGTAAAATTCTAACTTTATACAGCTTTACACCACAATATGGCGAAGAGCTAAATGATAATCTTTGACTTCTCAGATCTACTTGGAAATCTTAGTGTTTGGCAAGGTCTTTGAGTTGACATTCTCTTAGGTGGTGGTTCATTGGAATCAGACACAGTTAATATTCACCTTCTTTATTTGACTCAGACTAACCTATATTAAATAGAAAAACGTATAAATTACTAGAATAGCAAAAAAGGAAAGAAATTAAATACAAGGTGAAGTTCTAAAAAATTCAATAACAGGAGTACACTTTACACAAAAATTCCCTTTGCCATTCAGAAAATGAAGGTGAATTATCTCACCACTGCCATTGTTTCAGAGGTATAATACCTGAATAACCTTCATAGTCTTATCTCAAGTAATATCTTTCAATTCCTCTTAAACACAAAGTCTTTTAACCTCACTGATGTTTGCTTTTCTGTATTATGGACACAACAAATATGATAGTACTGGAAATTGAGACCATCAAATCAACGCACAACAATGTAAAATGTAAAAGTGCATGCTGAAGCACACTACCATCAAAACAACACAGCAAATGAATTAAGGTGGAATCACTGAACATTTAGAAGCCAGAAAGTATCAAT
The DNA here is from genome assembly GCA_011762765.2 of Rhinocypha anisoptera. Lineage (NCBI taxonomy): Eukaryota > Metazoa > Arthropoda > Insecta > Odonata > Chlorocyphidae > Rhinocypha > Rhinocypha anisoptera. The sequence goes on along the minus strand of WURS02089598.1, from coordinate 4,503 downwards.
AGGACATATTAGCACATTCAGCTCAAAGTAAAATGAAGTAACTTATCCAAAATCCAAGTTTCAAGGACAAAATAGGAGAGCAGTACCCCCTCTGTCATCTATAGATAGCATTTGGATCTGGGCAAAGTCCTATGTTTTCTTTATAGATATAATAATATATTTTATTATCCAATGACCATGTACATGGTGTAGGATTTGTCACAAAAAAAAGTCAAATCAATGGGTAAAATAAAACCAAAAATTACAAAGAATTATCTTCAAAGAATTCTTATAAAGAGTAATAAAGTTTCTCTTGTAGGAAGCTTTTTGCTCTTAATCTAAAATTACGTGTGCTGACACAGTTTGTCAGCTCATGTGGCAGTCTATTATAGATACGTATCCCCAAGGCTTTTGGCCCCAATGAGGTCACCTTTATCCTAATGTAGTTATGATGCATGGCATTCTGAGTGAGTGTTTGATACTTGTGCACATCTGAGTTTTTGGTAAACTCATAATAGTTGGATTTTACATATGTAACTAGAAAAACTATAAAGATACATGGTGCCAGGAGAATGTCAAGCGCCTTAAATATGGGGCGACAAGGAGCATTGTGTGGGGCAAAAACCGTTAGTCTAGTCGCTTTCTTTTGAAGATGAAATATTTTAACTGAAACGTGGGATAACCCCCAAAAAATTATGTTCGGTGCTATATAAGCATAAAATAAATCAAAGTAGAGAGTAAGAAAAACATCAGGACTAATGGAGAATCTGATGAAACGAATAAGGTAACAAATTGTGCTCAGTTCATTAAGTAGATGTTGCTACCTACTCATCCCAGGGGAGATTAGCAGTTACTCTAACTCCTAATAACTTAACATTTTGCTTTTGACGGAGCTGGTGGCCATTCAGACTTAAATTCAGGACATACTGTCTAGAGAGGTTCCATGAGAAGTACATAGATTGGGACCTGTCAAGATTAAAGTTTAGGCAGTTGTTTAGACACCAATAATTTAGACGTACTTAATACTTGGTTTCAATAGGTTAAAAGTGGTGGATAATAGATAAAACACAAAAAATATACTTTGCTGTTCCAAAAAAAACTTTTATTTTTACTGTGACCAGTTTTGACACTTGAGTGTCATCTTTGCCAGAAGATGACACTCACTGTATTTTAACTATTATCATTATGAAAGAGTTCCACCAAGTGACGCCTGCTATGATCACTTATATCAAAAGTGGTGGAAAGTTGAATGCATTTCATGGATGCAATATTATATCTTACACCTTTGAAGTGTTAACCCAAAAAAGCAGAACTTGGAAATTATTGCCATGATGTATACTTACAGTAAGCCCAGGGCGACCCATTGCTCCTGGTCTTCCCGGTTGTCCAAAATCTCCTGGGTATCCCTTCTCTCCAGCCAATCCTGGGATTCCTGGAAGTCCAGGAGGACCTTCTCCTCCTATTAAAAATATTAAAAACACAGATTAAGCAACACCGGGAAACATGTTTATTAGTACATTCTTTTAAGTGTCATAGTATTGGGGGTAATGTGGTAATTTTGCTACATAAAGAAGAAAAAATTGTAATTTCCCGAAAACTTAAAAGCTACAATTTTGATTATTTTTGCTTAATTTTACCTGGTGTGAAACTTTAAATTCTCACTCTTGATACTTGAAAGCCAATCCCCCAAGGGCTGAGTTGAGTATGAACGTAGACTAAAGAATACTCTAAGACTTCTCACTACTTAGGGAAAATCAGCAATATAAATTGACGTAGTTTGAAACTTCCCAAACTTGGAAGACTGGTGCCAGAAGTAGGGGAGGGGAATTATTTTTCAATGGCATGAGCCTACTTACCTATAAACATAAACTCAGTCACTCATCAGACGGTTTGAGTGCCATTGAGAGTAGATATCAGATTACACTTCTCAAAAATACAGCTGTAGGAGAGGGGTATATGAGATTTGCAGGAAAAACATATTGAGGCAGTTCCAAGTGAATTCGTAGTGATTTAATGTTTGTCCTGGTGTTGGCATGCTTTCTGCTTAGCCAAATCATACTCCATATGCTAAATAGGATTTCACCCATCAAGCTATTTTCACTTCAGAAAAAAATACCATCCTTTCTCTTTTATTCGCTTACGAAGGATACCGGAACAGTAAACGAGTTGGGTGGATGTCAAAATGTGATGCAGTTGTTCAGTCACAAAATCTTCTCGAGTGCAAATATAATGTTTAGAATAAAAAGTAGGAGTTATTGGCATTTTTAAGTTTAAAACTTTGATTCTGAATTACAGTCAAATAACATACATAATAACATAGAGCTATAACAAGCACTGACAAAAAGCATTATAATGTGAACTCATTGTAAGCTATGTGTATGTTTTTTAAAACAATAAACAAAGGGTTAAATATTAATTTCTTTATTAAGTTCAATTAAAATATAAGCCTCAGTGAAGAGAGTAAATTTTTATAAGAGTTGGAATATTCACGCAAAAAAGTTAGACAAAAAACATTGAAGACTTTGAGATTAACAAATTCAAGTATCTTAGCAACAAATTAACCAATACAGTCACACGAAAACTCATTTGATTTAAAATTGAAAATGCTTCCTTTTAAAGCAACAATAATATGAAGAAAGTTTTTTGCATTAATTATTGACATTGCAAAAAACAGCCATTTTTTATGGTTTTTTGGCATTTTTGCATAAACTAAATTACCAAATTAATCTTAATCCAGCTCAAATTGTAGGTCTTATTGATACCTTACCCCCTTTTAGTGCCAGAGGGCCAATCTATTTTTGTTTAATAAATAATCTGTTCTTATTGTTTTGGAGAAAAAAATATAAATAATTTTTTTATGTACCTGGAAGTGTTTGTTTATAGTCAAGTAGGCCAATGCCGTTGAAAGATAATACCCCTCCCCTACTTCCGGCACCAACGTTGGGGAAGTTCTGAACTACGTAAATTTATATTGTGGATTTTCCCTATGCAATGAGCTATTATTTAGTCTATGGCATGAGTTAGAATGCTTAACCACTTTACCTGAAATCATTTATTGCATAATTGCTTACATTTTGTAAAAGTTTACTGAAGTTATTTTCCAAAAAATTATGTTGTAACTTACATCTTGATAGTATGTGCTACCAATTTCAATTTATGTCCAGTGTCAAACTTTATTTTGTTAACTCCTTTGAATGGGCATATATTATCATGCCCTTTTATAACATTAAGATTATTATCTCTGGTGTGACTGTATTGAATAACCACCTTTGAAGAATTTTACTTGATAATTGAAAAATCTAGTGCCAGGCTTCAAGCTCTCCTAATGCATCCTTGTTTGTGGTTGACCCAAGTTAGTTTAGGAGGTTCAGATAATTTTATTCTATCCTTATAAATAGTATCATAAGAACTGCATTGTTTTACAAATTCTAGTGGGAGTATAAAGACAAGTGAAAGTCTTACATAAAAGGATTAATAAAAAAGTCAATAATATTTAATGAAACATAATTATCTAATTAAACCTTTTCAGATTTTCTCTAATACTTCTTGCATGATATTTTTATTCAAACAGGAGTCATTTGCTCTGAGTACAAATATATTATATTATTTAATAATTAATTGAAGCAAAAGAGAAGAAAGGTTTTGAAAAAGTTGACTGCAAGCAGATACCTGGAATTCCCATGGTTCCCTGGTCACCCTCGGGTCCATGTAGCCCTGGGCGGCCATCAGAACCTTTCTGTCCAGGGATGCCTTGAATGCCTGGATCTCCATCAAGGCCTCTAAAGCCTTGAATACCTGGTTCACCTTTCAGGCCTTTCAAACCCCAGAGTCCCATTGGTCCATCCAATCCTAAAATTATAATGTGCCAAAGTTAGGGAAAATTTAGTAGAGTTAAAAATGACAAACTTCATAAAAGTTAATTTCTACACATAAGAATCACATTTATTGACTGCAGGAAGGAAATTTCCATCAAATCTTAATATTGAAGCAACAAAAATCTAATGTATTCACATGTACATACACATTGGTAATATAATAAGTCATTTAGTTCACAGCAGTTTCTTTTAATAAGGTGATTGTAGGATTTTGTTTGCTAATGATTGTATGTTATACTTTTCTTCTTAAGAATACACTTCAGGATGAATTGGATCCCAAAATGTCTTGTCATAAAATGTTTACAATTGTATACCTTCACATCTACAGGAATAATAATCATAATATTTTATGTGCCCAAAGATATGTACTATGTGTCAATAATCAAGTTTTCATTTGACTTAATATCATATAATACCTCCACAGAACAATTTGTTTCTCAGGTTTGGAAACATATTTGAAAGCATGTTTGCACAGTTAAAGTTTGACATTTTCTTAATAGGTTATGGGTCCTGAATGCTGGAATACTGTTAGGTATAGTTAGTTGTAATTAGAAACCTTATTGAAGGAAACTTGGAAGATTGGGAAATAATTTCACAGCAATTCCACATAAATACACTTTATTTTCACGACCCAGGTTTCACCACGGCG